>JABFOU010000264.1:0-10631 GCA_022817745.1 Scelioninae gen. 1 sp. ZL-2020 | reverse complement strand
ATTTGAGACTGTTTGGTTTCAGAATCGGCGGTTGACTGACTGATGGTTGCGGAGTTTCTCGGGTGCTGGGCGAGGATTAGGAGTGGGATAGTAGTGGAGAGGGAAGCTTAGAGCGTGGAGGGAATTGCTGACTTCGCGTGGGAGCGGCCGTTGTTCGTACACGTGAGCGCTGACTTTGCATGGGAACGACCGTTAGGCGTACGTTGCGCACACGTGCCTGCTGAGGCTGCATGAGAAATCTCTGATAGCGACATTCCTCAACTCGCGTTATCTGAGCGTATGAGATTACTTGCTGACTGTTTTGTCTGGGTTTTTACTGATTGCGAATAAATATAATGTTTCGCGTGAGAATGAGTAACTGACTTTTGTTTTATATGATTTATTATTAGATTTATTAATTATTTCTTATTATCCGGAAATATTAATTATTATATATTGTTGTAATAATTGTTAATGTTTTTACGGTTTACTGGTTATTTATTTCTAATAAATATGTCTAAACTGATGTTTTATTGTTTCTATTTATTGTATATGTTATTTATACATATTATTATTCTGAATAGTATTTATTATATAATGTTCTAAATGATTATTAATTTTACTAATCGTTAGCTTATTAATCGATATGTTTAAATAATGTTAAATTGTAAATTTATATTATAATTCTGAATATTAATTGTTATATGATGTTCTGATAATTATTAATGTTTTTTATGGTTTGCTCGTCTTGGATTTTTAATAAATATGCTTAAAGGATGTTTAATTATTATTATTTATTGTAAATATTATTTATTTATATTATTCTTCTTCGTTTAACCTTCTTAACAACTTGATTCTGATGAAAAAAATTTCTGCGTTTCTTTACCTGTTATATGAATTGTTTAATTAAATAATTATTATAAATGTTTGTTTATTATTTTAACAACTTTATTGTTAATTCTGATTTAATTTGCTTTATTTCATTTAAAATGTGTTTGAGTTCGTTTTACTGTTTTTATATGTTAAAATATCTGGTTATGTCTGTAATACGGTTTTTACCTTTTGTTATCGAAATGGGTTAAGTGTAAGTATCTTTATACTCCGATAAGTTTTGTTAATTCAGATTTATGTACGATGATTTATTTATAATTGTTTATAAGGTATTTTATCGTTTTATTTATTTGTTTAACTTTATATAATTTTTTATTTGTTTGCTTATTTGTTTTAGTCCGTTTTTAATTAGAATAATTCAAACCTCATGTCTATTTTGCAATTTATTTATTATCGTGATTGGTTTTAACCTTTGTAAATAATTTATACACATATTCTGCTTTAATAAATAAATATTGAATTATTTGTTATATTAATATTTTATTTAAATAAAAGTCTTAAGGTTTATAATTTTCACGATTTTGGTTTCTAACAAATATCTTATATGTTTATTGTTTTACTCTCATTTCAGATGCAAGTATTCTCATACTATTTTCATAGCTCACCTTATAGAATAGTCAAGGAATACTCGGTGTTACAGAATTACGGCTGCTGCTTTATGATGATAGGACTTGACAGGAATTGGAAAATAAGGGCGAAAATTTTATAGGGACGTAACACCCCCCTGCCTAAGTTTTGAGTCGCCGGTCTCAAATTATCACAGATAGTTTCTACATCGCTTTTATGGATGTCGCAGATTTACACAGGCTTTGTTATGCTATACGCAACTTAAAATCTAAATAATTCTAAGGATTACAGACTTATTTGTACTACAGATTTTGTTTTTTTGTTTTTTATACATTACATTTTATTTTTATCTTAAATACTACTTCCATTACTAGTTTATGTCATTATAATAATTTACATTGTGCGTAGGGCTTTTACGGATATGAACACTATCAGAACTATAGTTGCTAAGCTTATAGGTAAATATGTTTTTAAATTGTCTACAGTTGTGTTGTACTTATTCTTAAAGTTATCGCTGATTTGTTTTGAAGTTTTTATTATTTCGTTAAGTTTAGCGGTTTCTATACCTAGGTCGGTATCCAGAACATTGTTAATTTCTATTGCTTCTTGTATTATCGAGGAAACATTTTTATCAATTATACCTAACTCGTGGAGACCTTGGTTTATACTGATGTGAAGCGGGACCGTAAGTGTTTTGTGCATAATTATGGATTTATTACTCGGTGTGTCGTATATAAAATCACTGGCCTCGATTCTGCAGTTCTCGGACAATATTATTTCGCCGGAGCTATTTAAATATTTGGTCTCTATCTTATTACCGCATCTGATTTTACATTTTTCGGTGTCTTTAAGGGAATACATGATTTTGAACGGATCAAAGGATCGGAGCCAATGGTTTTTCTTTGATTTGACTATTCGGACGTCGCATTCATACAGAGTTCTCAATGTTGCGTTGTATAAAAGTTTTATTTCACAAGGTGAAGTTTCGGACATTTTTCGCAATACGCGAGGAGTTTGGCATAATTTTCTATCTTCCAGATCTGTACACATTGTAATTTCTGTCTCGCTTATTTCGGAATATATTAGGTTTTCTTTGTTTACAATATAATAATGGCTGGTAGGTTTTATGTAGACAAGACCGAGAGACGAATTTGTCGGAAAGGATAAGAACTGGTACAATTGAAATTGTATTTTGTGTAATTGTGGGGTAGACATAGCGTATATGAGTTTATTTTCGGAGAATAAAACATTTATTTTTAAAGTATTAGTAAAGTCATCGTAAGAATGAACAAGCGTATAATTTACGCGATTTGATTGCGAACTTAACAAGTTTTGGTATATTTCTTCTAATTTTATAATGACTGGGTGCAATTGACCTCTTTTGGCAAATAAAACTGCATTTAATATGTCTGTTAATTTCGTATTTATAAGGTTGATTGAAGTTTGTAATTCGGATATGATTGAATTCAGTTCATTATTTACGGTGATTTTTACAATTTCTGCTTTTTGTTCCGTGATTTCATGTTGTATTTCATTAATATGGTTTACTAGCTGTGTATGTAATTCCTGTGAATGTTTAATATGTGTATTCAGTTTTTCGAATGCATTTTTTATTATTAATGTCTGGTTTTCAAAAAGGGATTGCACGGAGTTTATTCGTTTTTCATTATTTTTTATGAGTTTTTCCAAATGTTTTAAATCGTCTTCGTTTAATGTTCCGTACAACGCTTTATTTATTTTTCCTACGAAGCCGAATGGGGCTCCGCGTTTTTGAACAGTTCTGGTTACAGATTTTATGTCGTTCAGCCGATTTTCAGCTGCGTTAACCTGATCTGAGACCGCTTCTAATCTATTTTTAAACTTGCTATCATATTTTTGATTTTTTATTTCATATACATATGCAGATATTTCCTTCATTCTATCGATTAATTCGTTCAAATCAAGATACTGTATTAAATTTATACGTCCACCGATTAACGCTACATTGGGTCCGCGCTCGCTTATTAGACCCGACTGGTATAGTTTTGATTTGGTTACTGATATACATAACAAGATCAAAAATATTTCTCTGATATTCCTGTAAAGTGAAAAGTAATCATGTCATATTTTGTTTTAATATTTAATTTTAATTCTGATTGGTTCTGTTAGGTGATTGATCTGATTTGTGAGTGTGTTAGCATGAATGTTATTCGTATGTGTGGTTGTAATGTTGTGTAAAGGTAAAACAACTTAAAAGAAAAGGGTTCCGAAGGCTTCGTTGCGTGAGTCGTTTTCCTAAGTCCGTTAGGGAGAAGGTTAGCTATTTAGCTTCCCGGCGAGTCAGGCTTTGTTGCGTGAGTCATTTTCTCAACCATCAGGAAGAAAGTTAACGGTTTATGTTCGCGGTGAGTCATCGATTCCCATTTTCAGTGCGTTTGTTTGAGGCGGGTATTGTAAGCGTGAGAAAGAAACCCGAAGGCTCAATGGTCATCAGTTTCCATTTCCCTGGTCACAATTACTTTAAGGGTACGATGTGTAGAATTTGGATTTTATTCATTTGTGTTTTCTGTGATTCGTGCGATTTTCGTGTTGTCTTTGTGTACGATTTTGAGCGTATTACCTATCTGTATTTGGATATTGTTATTGTCGAATACGTCGGTTACAAGATATGGGCCGGTGAAATTTTGATCCAGCTTGTTGATTTTGTTATGATTAATCAGGTATACTTGATCACCAATGTTAATGTCGGAGACGTTCAATCTTTTATCGTGATAATGTTTTGATTTTTCTTTAGATCTTATCAAATTTTCTCGGGCCATGTGCTGTAAATTGGTTATGTTTTGGGACAATGCATAAGCACTGTACGATTCACCTTCGGGTAGTGGAGGTAGGCTTGACGGAATTCTTGCCTTTTTACCGTATACTAGTTCATATGGTGTAAATTTGGTCCCTGTATGTAAACTGGTGTTGTAAGAGAACATGGAGAATTCTAATAGTTCGTCCCAATTGTTTTTGTTTTTATTTATAAAGTGCTTGAGGTATTCTACTAAAACTGCGTGGCTCCTTTCTAAACTGCCATTGCTCTGAGGGTGAAATGCTGTTGTTCTAAACTGTTGTATTTTGAATAATCTGGCAAGGTTCTTAACTAAGATGCTAAGGAAATTTTGTGCTTGGTCTGTCAACATGGCTTTCGGACAGCCGAACTGAGCTACAAATCCTTTGGAAAAAGCTTCAGCAACTGAGGTGGCATCACTTTCTCGCAATGGTTTAGCAACGCAGTACTTTGTCAGGAGGTCTTGCATGGTAAGGATGTATTTGTTACCGTTTTCCGTGACGGGTAGAGGACCTACTATGTCCATGCTTATTTTGTCCAGGCTGTTCTGCGGGGTATCAGTTATGATTAAGGGGCTTCTTTCTGGGTTGCGGTTTATTTTGTTTGACTGACAGGATTTGCATCCTAACACGTACTTTTCGATGTCTCTTTTCATACCGTCCCAAACATAGTTTTCTTTTATCCTGTTGTACGTTTTTTGAATGCCCTTGTGACCACCTGATAGAGACGCGTGATATTCTGCTAAAATGATGGGTATTTCGTCAAGTGTTGGTGTGATTACTTTATTGCTACAGATAATGATTTCAAAATTTGTATCGGCGAAGACATTTTGTAGGATTCTAAAGATGGTGGTCCAATTTACTTTTGTTTGCGTCAAGTCATGTTTCGCGACTGATAATCTATTGACGTGTTCATGTTTCATGGCTTTCTTGAGAGTTTTTAAAGCTTTTTCTAATTGTATTATTGTTATCTTTTCCGTGTCTCTAGCAGCAATTCCAAAAACTAGTTTACTGTTTACATTTCCGATGTAAACTTTGGAGATTCGACCGTCGTCCAGGTTTTGAAAGTCGGTGAGGTATCCTTTTCTTTTTAATTGGTTTCCTGATTCTGAAATTGGTTCACCACGAATGTCGATCAGACATGCGATGTGGCCGTTTTGATTTGCTAAATTGCCCGAAATTTCGATGATGTTAGAAACTGACTTGTCTAGTGAGTAGTTTTTCCTATTTTGTTCCTGAGTTTTTGGTTGCTTTCTTTCTCGAATTCTTTGTTGCTTCGACTTTTGTTTTAAATCTTTTCGTCCTCTGATAGGTATGTTGAAATTAACGTGTCCTGATATTATTGGGGAGTCATTGGTTCCGGTAAAAGGAGTTGTTCTAGCGGGTTCACGAGGATTATCAACCATGGGGGAGCTGTTGAGGTCCATGGAAGTATCGATATTCCTTAGTACGGCGTCAGCGTTTGACTCAGAATTGTGGGAGTCGGCTTCCATAGGGCTAACAGGGTTGAGATCTGGGGCAAATGGTTCGTTTTCCAAGGGTTCTGATTCTGGTAGTGATATGTGTGTGGGATCGGGGCTGTCTGCGGATGTTGAGGGTAACTTTCTGGGTTTATGTTTTTTATATTTGGACAGAGGTATTAGCGGGTTTTCTGCGTCAGCGTCATAGTTTTCATCTATTATGCCTATGATTTTATGTGGGGGGGTTGGTGTTCCGGAGCTGGAGTTCGTAGAGTGTGTGCGTTTTTGGCTGAGTTTGCCTTTGTTTCTCCTAGTTCTTCTATAAGTATCTTCTGGTTCTGTGTCTGAATTAGTGTCAGTGTTGTAATGTCTGTTTGCTACGCCGCTTATTTTGCGTGGTGGGCCTGATGTCTCTGAGCTTGAATTCTTTTGTAATTTTCGTTTGGTTCTCTGACGTTTCGGATGGCTACCTTCAGCAGCCGGATTTTCTGACTGTGATTGGCTATTCGTGGTCGCTGAAATATTCTGATTGCTACTCTTGGCGGCTTGAGTTTTCTGATTGCTACTCATGGTAGCCTGATTTTTCTGATTGCTACTCGTGGTAGCCTGAGTTTTCTGATTGCTACTCGTGGTAGCCTGAGTTTTCTGATTGCTACTCGTGGTAGCCTGAGTTTTCTGATTGCTACTCGTGGTAGCCTGAGTTTTCTGATTTTTTAAGTCGTCTTTGTCAGAGTCGCTGTTCTCATCCGTAAGGCCAATTATTTTATGCGGTGGTCCAGGTGTGTCAGAACTTGAGTCGGTTGAGTGTCGTCGTTTGTATTCAAGGGGGTACATTTTAGCAGGGTTGCGGGAAAGAGCATCCGCTACGTAATTAGATTTGCCTGGTTGGTATTTAATTTCGTATTCATATTCGCTGAGTTGTAAGCGCCATCTGACAAGTCGAGAGGAGGGATCTTGGCAGCTTTGAAGCCAAACCAGTGGCCTGTGGTCGGTGAAAATGGCGAATTTACTACCATATAGGTAAGGTCTGTAATGCTTTACTGATTCCACAACAGCAAGACATTCTTTTTCAATGGTACTGTAATTTTGTTCGGCTGAGTTAAGGGCCCTGGAATAAAATGCTATCGGTAAATCGCTGCCGTTGTAGTCTTGGCTTAGGACAGCGCCAATTGCATAATTAGAAGCGTCTGTTGTCAGTCTGAATTCTTGATTAAATATCGGGTATTGCAGTATAGGGGATGAAATTATAGCGTTTTTTAGTTTCTCAAATGAGTTCTGTTGGTCTGGTCCCCAGATGAAAGGTATGTCTTTCTTTTCCAAACGTCTCATAGGCTGTGCAATTTTGCTGAAATCTTTCACGAATCGACGATAATATCCAGCTAGACCGGTGAAGGATTTGATATCCCGTGGGGATTTCGGTATTGGCCAGTTTTTGATGGCTTCGATTTTTTTTGGGTCTGGCTTTACGCCGTGTTCAGTTATGATGTGGCCTAAGTAGGCAACTTCCTTTTTTAGGAACTCGCATTTGTCTGGTTGAAGCGAGAGATTCGCACCTCTAAGGCGATTCATTACTCGCTTAACCTTAATTCCGTGTTCCGTTAAGGATGATGCGTACACCACGATATCATCTAAATAAACGAACATTTCGTTGCCTTGCAGTCCGATTAACACTTTGTCCATTAAGCGTTGGAATGTTGCCGGGGCATTTTTTAGTCCAAAGGGCATTCTAAGGTATTCAAAATGGCCATATGGAGTGGAGAAAGCCGTTTTGCCGGCATCCGCAGGTGACATAGGGATTTGGTGGAAACCACTGGCAAGGTCGAAAACGCTAAAGTATTTCGCGCTTCCCAATTGGTCGAGGATATCCGTTATATTCGGTAGCGGATATGCATCACCTACCGTTTTGTCATTCAATTTGCGGAAGTCTATTACTAAACGCCAACGCTTGTTGCCCTTGGAGTCGTCCTTTTTCGGGACGATCCATATGGGGGAGTTATAGGGCGAATCGGAATGCTTTATTATCCCCTTGTTCAAAAGATCCGTCACTTGTTTATCGATCTCCTCTTTGTGTACAGGGGGGAACCGATATTGTTTCGTGTTTATAGGGAAATCGTCGATGGTGGGGATAGCATGAGTTAAGACGTTTGTCTGTGGTAATGGGCTACCTGGCATGTGGAAAAGATCGTGAAAAGATGCAACAATTTCGCGGACGTGTCTTTTCTCATCTAAATTCAGGTGTTCTAACCGGAGTAGGGACATGATTTCGTGAATTTTTTGATCAGATGTTTTTGTTTTATTTTCAGATAACAGGTTTTGTTGTACGGTATTCATTACTTTGATTGTTCTAGTATCAAAGTCCTGTATTTCTAATGGCTGCATGAATATCGTTTTTTCATTTTCTGTAGTATTTATTAAGAATACATTACACTTGCCTTGGTTTACCGATACAAGACAGTTTCCTCCCAGAATGCCTGGTTCGAGTGATAATTTTGGAACGTAGCCTTCATTAAGGTTCGTAGGTTTTACCGGTAGGCATATTTGTATTCGGGTTCTGGGTGGCAGAGTAACTTCCGATAAGTTTACAAAAGGGAATGTTGACGGGCCTAATTTTAGAGTGTTATTTTCGAAAGACAAATTGGCTTTGCTGGATATAAGGAAGGTTGCACCTAGGATCCCATCTTGTGACAGTGAAAATTCGGTATCAACTACGTGGAATGGTATTATTCTGTCCGATATTTCAATGTTGACTGTACCTAGTGTAGTTAAAATGACGGAATCAGATATACCGGTAATGTCTAAAGTTTCTTGATAGTCGATTTCAGAGTGAATTTCTGGTTTTAAACTATTTTTGTAAATTAAATTTATTTCAGCACCGGAGTCTATCAAAAAGTGTGCAGAGTCTTCAATAAAAGCTTGATTTTTAATTTCTACTACGGGTGAATTTCGTGTATCATGTGTCGGCTGATTTGTACTATGGATTTTCCTGGATTTTCTGTGTCTTTTGTCAGTTTTCGCCCCCACTGGTGCAGGGGCTTCTTTTAGTTTTCCGCACTGTTTTGGTGGTTGGTGATGTAATTATTCGCGTTTGAATTCGTATCGTTGCGTCGTGAGTTCGCGCGACTTCGTTTCTCGCACTGAAATTTCATGTGTCCTATTTCTTTACAATAATTACACGTAATGTCAGGTCTTGTATTTGGTTGTCTATTTTTAAAGAAACATTGGTCTGTATTATGATTGTTTCTCTGGCAGATAGTACAGAATGTTGTGTTTGCGTTAAGTTGTGGTGTGTTTGGTCGTCTTTTACAATAAGATGTGTCATGATTATTTCTCTTACAGAAATCGCACCACATGGTCCGTGGTTTAATATTAAATGTCGCAGTACAATTAGATGTATAGTGGTCTTTTTGACCACATGAATCGCATCTCATAATTCTAGCTGGGTAGCCGTGGATTCGGTCGCGTTCAGCTACCTCGTTTTCTGCAGATCTAGCTAATTCAATTGCGTCATCTAATGCCGATACCGTTATTGGGATTAGACGGGATTCGATCTTGGGCTTAAGGCCCCTAATAAAGCACCTTACAGCCATTGATTCAGTGTGTTTAGTCATGGCATCGCTGTAAAGGTCATCATTGCTGGATTTTGCTTTTTCTTTTAAATCATTGTATAGGCGAATCACACGATTGGCATATTTATTAACCGATTCATCGGGCATTTGTCGAAGGGTTGCAAGGTCGGTGTATAAACTATCGTAACTTCTAGGTTGTCCGTATATTTGAATTAAGGTAGTAAAAAAGTCATCTATTTTTAAAAAGGGTTTATCAATAAATGTAAGAAGGGCATCACCCGAAAGACGCGTTTTCAAAAGATCTACGAAGGAGCTGTCGGGTATATGTGAGACAAGTTTTCTGGCGAGTTTACAACTCAATATAAAATCGCATAATTTCGGATTTTCACCATTAAACTGTGGCACACTGCTCAGTGCGCCTTTTAACGATATGGGTGGAAATAACTGCGGGCCGAATACCCCTGGCTCAGCGTTGCATGATGCTTCGCTTGACGTCGTTTTAAAATGATCAGTTTCCATCATTGTGTTTTTTTTGTCTGTGAAGTTAACTGTTAGCGAGCAACGTGTTAGCGTTTTGTTAATAAAATAAGCGATCAGCGCTTTGCATAGATATCGGTCGAAACTGTTAAAGCGGAATGAAGTTAACAAGAAATATGATGGTATTCGCAATTTTGTACAGAATCTTTGCTTACGATTGCATGTTTTTCGGCGCAGCTGATGTTGAAGTACTAGTTGTCAGACGTGTTGAGCGATGGTCCGGAGCGTTTATATTAGGCTGGGCAGAGCTGCTGGAATTCTGGAGTGCGGCGGTGGTCGGGATCAACGATCGGCAGCTGGGCAGTTGTTGATGAAATTGGCAGTTGTCGATGAAATTGGCAGTTGTTAATGAAATTGGCAGTTGTCAATGAAATTGGCAGTTGCTAATGAGATTGACAGGTGTTGATGAAATGGGCAGTTGTTCATGAGATTGGCAGCGTGTCACCAGGAGGTTTCAGACCTCCGATAAATGTTCAGATTTCAGATTGAGTGTGAGTTCGTGTGGGATTCAATGGCACTGAGTATTTCACTGGATTTAACCGTACTAAATCCCACCGCTGTCACCAGTTGTTACGTCTGATGGTCACGATTAATAAAAAAAAAATAATATTGTTAATAAATGTCACTTTATTTATTCACTTTAACTGTATTATATACAAACTGTGATATATATCTATATATATATTGTTATGAGGTATAAGCGTACAATACACGTTGGATTTATATACTTATAACTGATTAATAGAGTACAGTGTTTCCGTTATAATTGCACAGTATGTAACGGATAAATATATATGTATATAGTGGAATAATATATAGC
>JABFOU010000263.1:0-10649 GCA_022817745.1 Scelioninae gen. 1 sp. ZL-2020 | reverse complement strand
AATGTATGTGCCTAGTTTGTGTGGCTTGGAAATGTTTATAAGAGGCAGGCTATTTTTTTTGTATATATTATACTGAACTAATAAAACTCTGGAGTCGCAAATGACCTTAGCTATTGAAGTGACTAAAAATAAACACAAATAAAAAAAAAAAAAAAAAAAGTTAGGGAATATCCTAACAATTAATTACAATATATATAAACACCGAACAAAAATACGATGCAAATTTATTAACCGTTAATAGGAGTTTCAATAATTTTGAATGAGATTCTTTTACAAAGATGCGTATATATAGTATTAAGGAGGTTCGGACATGATGTTTTCGTGCGAGAGAGAAGGCGCATATGCGGCGCGCGCATTAGTGACGCGCACGGTAGCATTTTTGTCAAGTGTCACTGCAAAAATGAGTGGCGCGGTTTGTAGATCAAAAGTTACGCGTTACAAAGGCCGTCTTATGAGCATAAAACGTTATAATCAACGCATGAAGCAAAAAAGTACTTGTACTCTTATGAAAAAAAAAGTATTCGACGCAAACAGTCATGGCAATAAAGAAAACGTTGTCCACGAGAACTGCGTTGTGGAGGGTAACCGAATTATTGACGTTCACTTAATGGGACAGAACTTGATCTGTGCTTTTTGTGATCAAGTTTTATCGTTGCTTAGCGTTGAACGAGAAATTGTGAAAGGTCTGAGCAGTGAGTTTGAGGTACGATGCCATCACTGTATGAATGTGATACAAATCATTACACCCTGCCTGCAAACGGCGATGCACGACAAAAAATTTATAAGATAAATTCAAGAGCAGTATTTGGTAAGTCATATATTTTTAAATATTTTTTCCCTTTTTCACGCAACCTAATTATTTATTTTCATTTTAATTAGGTGCGCTAAATGCAGGAATGGGATGCACACAAATGAACAAAGTTTTAAGAACGATGAATGTTCCCAGCATCGATGACAAACTTTTCAAACGGTATGAGCGAATAGTGGGTCCCAGTATTGAACGAGTTGCTAAAGATAGTTGTGTCGTGGCCGTAGGAAAAGAAAAAATAGCAACTATTGCAAATGCTAATGTCTTAAGAAAAATGCTGTAAGCTGTTTAACATCATACTTCAAAATTTATGAATTTTCAAAATTATTTACAAACAGTATTTGGCTCTTTACACCATGCGCAAAATATTTTACAACGATTTTATTATTTTTTTTTTTATTTAAATCCTGTTTTGAGAAGAAATTTATTGTCATCAAGTTTGATCGATTGTGAATTTTTATTTTACCAACGAATAATTAAAAACGACATGTAATAATTTTATTAATAAAAAATGACAAGAAATATCAAGTTTAGATTTTATTTTGTTAATTTTACAGCCCGAAAAGTGTTCCTGATAATTTCCTAGTCCCTGGAGTGAATGATCTAACAAATAATCCTTTTATGAACACTGTGTACAGAGAACATCCAAAACCAAATTCAACTGTGACTAATCTCCCTGCTTCGGAGGTTTCTTCCTCCGATGTTGCTCCTCGTATGAATGAACATTCAACAAATGGTTTTCCCATTCCTCTTCCCAGCAATTTAAATACTAACGCAACTAGTCATACAATTGAAGCAAAAGAAAATTCTAGTGACCCGTATGTTAGGCTAATGGCATCGTACGACATGGGGTGGGCAAAACGGGGAACAGGCAGAAGTTACGATAGTCTTAGTGGTTTTGGAGCTTTGATCGGATCGCAAACTGGTTTGGTGCTGGATTACGGTACAAGAAATCGTAAATGCCGTTTGTGTGACGTTGGACGTGAAAAAAATGATCACGATTGTCGGTGTAATTTTACCGGCAGTGCCAAAGCCATGGAAGGGGATTTGGCTGCAGAATTGGTCAACAATAGCTCTGTGTTAAAAAATGGCAACGTTGACATTGGAATTTTGGTCGGCGATGAAGACAGCTTAATTATAGCTGCAGTAAGACGAGGAACGAGTAAACAAGTAGTAAAATTATCCGACATAAACCATATAGTGAAAGGTGTCACCAAAAAACTTTATGAATTAAAATCGAAGCACAAAGAATTATCGTCTGAAACCAATCAGTGGATTCAATCGTGTTTTTCGTACGCTGTCAAGTAAAACGTTGGTGACAAGGAAAAAATCGCGGAAATTTTAATGCAAATTCCTCGTCATGCCTTTAACGACCACTCAATATACGGTGACTGGTGCAAATCAGCTGCAGGGGAAGAAAACTATGATCACAGAAGAGTTCCAGGCATAGTCCTACACTGTTTGCAGATCTGACAACTTTTTTTAAACAACTAGCTGCAAGTTGTGAAAAAATTGCACATGCGTCTTCTAGTCAAGCTAATGAAAGTTTGAACAGCTCAATGACAAGTGTTGCTCCAAAATCAAAATGTTACAGCACAAGTGAATCTGGTGATTACCGATGTGGAATCATCGTTGCAATAAAAAACAGTTCTAACATCAAACAGAGTTCTACATCCAAAATGTGAATTCAAAGTGATGGAGCGCATGATGCTGTTCAAGATGTTTTTATTTTACAGCAATTGATTGGTCATTATGAAATCAGCAATGATGATCTTATAACAAACGTTGATACTTTTAATTCAATTGTTTCCAAAACAATTGACAAGTCCGAGCAAAAACGCACTCAAGAGTCACTTGTCCCATTTGACAACATCTTATCTAAAACGATTTTGAATAAATTTATTTCAGAAAAACTCGATTTCCAGAAATTAGAGGAACTTTTTCGTTCGCAAAGTGCATTTGGAATCCATGAAACTTTCGCAGAACTTGTTCACGGCAAACCGCGAATAACTAAAAATAAAACTCCAAAAGTTGTATCATTTTTTAATAGTCATCAAAAATGATTTTTCTTTTATAATGAAGCTGAAACTGACAGACATTTCCTAGCAGCCTATTGGTATTATTAAGTGTTAGAATTCTATTATTTTAAAAGTTACGTTAAATATTTGTGTACTTTCAATAATATATTAAATTTTTGTCAGTTAAAACCTCGTTTATTGCTAGCATTTTCTGTCTGGCAGTTTTAGTTCCCCTAGTTTATAATATCGTCTGTGATTTGATACACCTTAGTATTACTTATATAACCAAAGATTCGTTATAACTGAAAATGTTTCGAACGCTGTTCTGTGTATTCTCATATTTGTCTTACTAAAATAAAATTTTCTTCAGTAAAAATGGTTATTTATTAATTCATTAATTTTCGTATATTTGTCATGATATTTTCAATGAGCTGGCGCTCATTTCAAACTAAAAATTTTGAATACTATATTATTTGCATAAAGTTTTCTTGAGTAGCAACAATAATTTATCAATTTATTAATTAATTTTGGAGAATTTTTTCAATTACATAATGAAATTAATAAAAAACAACTTTAGAAATTTACTCGTACAATTCACATAACTATTTTCATGCGCGCGCTCATTTTGAACTAAAAATTTTTAATATTATTTTATTTGAATAAAGTTTTCATGAGTATCAACTATGATTAATTAGTTAATTAATTAATTTTTGTGTATTTTTTTAATAAAATAATCAAATTAAAACATACGAGTTTTAAAAGTTACTCGTACGATGAGCTAAACTATTTCCATGTGCTCGCTCATTTTAAACCGCCTGTCACGGCGCGCCGCCATGTTGGAACGATTATACTCCGCGCGTCATTGTTTGTTCTAACAAACTGCAATTGCATGAAATCTAGCGAGAAGAATTGTTCGAGTTTTTGCACCGGTAATCTTAACAATATTTTACAATACATATCAAAATTTCATTCACTTTTCAACATGACAACATAACCAAAATCATTGAAAACTGCCATCTCCCATCTGACGCAATGTATTTTTACCATATTTTTAATAATTTTTTTCTCAGTATCTAGCGACACAATTGTTTTGAAAATTTGCACACAATTAAGTTATATCTTTAGAAATGCCGTCTATTTTTTTCATGACATTTTCAACATGGCATCAGTTCATGCCCGAACCTCCTTAACAGCCCAGCACCACGAATCGCCACGAGATTTCCCGGGGTAAAGCAAATCAATGGGAACGCGCAAAAGTGGGGATAGACTAAAAGAAGAGAATAGCACTCCCACTTCTTAGCGAATGCCTATAAAAGAGATTACAACAACGCATCGAGCACAATACTCTTTCAGACCCTGTCACGAACAACCGAGTGATCACTTGTTTCAACCAGCAACAATTCTGAAATAATGTTTCAAACAGATTTGTTGTTGACACAAACACGGTAACTTTAAAACGCCGAGCAAAAATTTAAGGTCCCATAACAAAATGAATTACAGAAGTTAGTAAAGAAAAATAATTCCGTGTTAAGACCTCTTGAACATGTCTCATCAGCAACATTCGGGTCAAAAACGTTCGGAACTTCAGTCACCGGCATTAACTACTTATGTCATGTAACAAAAACTTACTATGTAAAGTGCAGGTTTTAACTTTGTTTTTTTTTCTCCTTATATACTATATACACTTAAGGCAATTCTCTAGCTCTAAAATGCCGGGGTTAGTGTCTTTATAAATAACAATAAAATTGTTATCTACATTAATAACCAGAGTAACCAGAGCGGCAATCTGTAGAAATGGAAGAATTTTTTGAATAATAAAGCATAAAACTGTTAATGCCTTTTAAAAACTTAGATTTTTTTGTCGTCTGCTAGCATAACAACAGTAGTTTTCAAAATACACGTAAAGTTTTACTAAAAAAATATTTTTTGTTATTTAAAAAATTCTCCCATTTCTACAGAATGCCGCGCTGGTTACTTCATATTAATGTAAATAACAAATTTATTTTTATTTAAAAAGACTTTGTGAAACTTTGTGACTGTAGACTTTACACATCACCTTAATATACTTTATATATAATAATATCAAGTATAATTGACGCTAGTATCTAATTTGTTCATATGCAGATCACATGGATAAATTGGACAGTTATAATATGGTGTAATATTGTTTTTATTATTAATTCCAGGAAATTTACAATGAAAATAGTGAATATACATATTCTTCAGATGATGATGAAGAAGAGCGCAATGCTCGAAATACTGATTTTCGAAGATTAATTACGTTTTTAAATCAAGATGAAAATACCACACCAATTACCACTCCAGTAGAAGCTAGTGCAGCAGATATTCTATTAATGATTATACATTTCTCGATTCAAAATTCTCTTCCTTGCAATGGCGTAACAAATCTTTTTAAACTTGTTAATTGTATATTTAGGGAACCTATATTACCGAATACTCAATATTTGATTGACATGATGTTCAAACCTTCGAATGATATTGATTATCATGCTGTCTGTACAGATTGTGAGTCTTATATAGGAGTTTTTCAAAAAAATCAAAACTCTATTCATTGCGATATTTGTAACATCGATATTGAATTAACTGATTTAAAGAACAAAGATTTTTTCATAACTATAAATCCTGCAAGCTCTATTTTACACCAGTTAAAAAAGCATACTGATTATTATGATTATGTCACGAAAAATAGGATTCATACAAATGGCGTTATTGAGGACATCTACGATGGAAAATTATATAGGAATTTAGTAAATGATTTGAAAAAGGAAGGGATTTCTGATTATGTAACGCTAACTTTCAATGCAGATGGTGCTCCAGTGTTCAAAAGTTCATTTCAATCAATTTGGCCTCTGCAGTTTATTATCAATGAATTGCCTCCAGAAGAAAGAATAAAAAGTCCTGTTCTTTGCGGTTTATGGTTTGGTACAGACAAGCCCAACATGAACACATTTTTGAAACCATTTTCAGAAATGATGATAAATCTTGCGGATAACGGCATTAAATGTAATCTAAATAACATAGAACGGACATTAAAAGTTTATGCAACTTGTTGTTGTGTGGATTCCATCGCAAGAGCACCAATGCAAGGCCTAACACAATTCAATGGCAACTTTGGCTGCAATTGATGTCTACATAGAGGAGAACATGTGACAAACGCATGGAAATATCCATTACTTACAGAAGAAACAATACTTCGAAATTCCACAGAATCTATACGATATATTGAAGAAGCAGTTAATACTGGCCAACGGCATTTTGGTTTCAGAACAGCTTCTCCATTATTAACTGTGCCAAAATTCGATATAATATCTGGTTTTGTACCTGATTATATGCACTGTATTTTACTTGGTGTAGTCAAACAATTTACAGAATATTTTTTAGAAAGAAACAATCCATCATCTTTAGATAACCGTACGATTTCTAAAATTGATAAATTACTACTCGATATTAAAGCTCCAAAACAAGTTGCACGTCTAAGTCGATCTTTCAAAAATATCAAAAAATTCAAAGCAAAAGAATGGGAAAATTGGGCTTTTTTATATAGTATACCATGTTTAACTCTTATTCCACGTCATCAAAAAAAGTTTTTATTTCACTGGATGAATTTAATTGAAGCATCTTACATTTTGTTGAAAAGATCCATAACACTATTAGAATTAAATCGAGCAGATCAATTATTAAAACAACTTATTGTGGATACAGAACATTTATTTGGACAAGAAGCAATGACTTTTAACGTGCATCAACTGTGGCACTTATGTGACAGTGTTCGAAACTATGGTCCGCTTTGGGCTCATAGTTGTTTTCCTTTTGAATCCGAAAATAGTCATTTATTAGACCACATTTTTGCGGCTAAGGGTGTATATAATCAAATTGTTAGATACATAGGTCTAGAACAAAGTATGGATTTAATATTAACATACAATGAAAATCAACGCTATTCTGTATTTGAGAAATACAAAGAAGAACGGATTTAAAAATTACAAAAAATAGCTTAAAAGTTCGTTATTTTGGAGCATGCCAAATAGTTGAAGAAAAATGGATACAAGAACTAAATTTGTCATTACGTAGTGTTAGTTACAAACGAGCAACTAAAAACGGCTGTCTCTTTTCAACATATTTAAAAGAAAACAGGCGTTCTAACAATTCATATGCAGTACTTTCTGATGGAAACTACATTCAGATATATGAATTCATAGTAGACACTTTGCAGAATAAAGAATTTGTAGTATGTAAAACCGTAGAAACGAATTTCGCTTTCAATGGTAAATGTTCGAATGTTAAAAAAGTATCCTATGTAAATGATGAATTAGTTGCTGTAGATTGTAAAAAACTTTTGAAATCGTGTACCTATATACATATAAATAATACATCTTATATTTGCACTTTACCCAATATTATTCACTACTAAAGGTACCTAAATTTTTGTTTTGTAATTAAATTTTTTTTATTCCTTCAAATTATTGAGTAAAATAAAATTGTACTACTGTAAAATTGTACACGGACAGAAAAATGAAGTAATTTTGAGTTCGAACCTCGTCTTAAGTACTACTATAACAACATCACGGTTTTTTTACATTTGAGCACTCAGTCTTAAATTTCTAATATTCGCACTGGATTATCCGGTGCAAATGGTAGTATTTTAATAATTCTAAGATCGGTTAAAAAACGGAACCCTGCTACTTTAACAAAAATTAGGTAAAATAAATACAATTGAAACCTTGTTTATAAAATAACTTTATTTTTCTGTCCGTGTAGAAGAAAAATCTTTCCTGATGGAAGTGAAATGTCTAAAATTGGTTTGAAATTAGTATGAAAATGCTTCTGTAATTGAAACATTTTCAGACAGACTACTTCGACCAATTTTAGAAGGACACGGTTTCTAATTTTTATTTATTAACGTACTTTTTTCCAATAATCACAAAATTTTGATAAGTTGTTTCAAGTTTTTATTGCATATAATGATATTATAAAATTGTGTAAATATGTATATAAAATTATGTAAATATATATATATATAATTGTAGAAGTATATGTACAAAATTATGTAAATAGCTGCAACTGTATGCGTATGCAATGGCCAACATATTTTAAATAATATAAATTTTCATCGCGTGCACTATTAAAATTAATCAATTTTTTAATCCCATACATTGAAATTAAAGCTTGTATTCATTAGGGCCTATAAAATTATTCTGTATTTCATAATTTGTAGATTACATACGATTCATAAAGTTATCAAAAATCTTTTATTTATTACATAACTAACTAAAATAATAAACTTGAATTTCATTTTTTCTCTTATGAAGGGATATCTCGAGCTGTTAAGTTTACATTTGTATTCAAACATCTTCCACATTATTTTTAAACATATTTTCAAAGTTACTGATTTTAATACATTTTTACAATCATATACGCCCCGTTCGTAGTTTTAAAAGCACCACCAACGCCATCTGTTGAACGCAACAATTGCCTTATTTCGCTCAGTTTATTTTTATGTTTGTTGAGAATGAAGTTCTAAAATATCATTTTTGCATTTCATAAATGTTTTTATATAATTTTTTCATGTTTTTATTATTTTTTAATAATTATTTAGACAAAATTTCAAATTTGATTATTTGCGAAAAAGGCAATAACTTACGAATTTCGCCACTGGCGGGCCTTTTTAATAGCGCTGCAAGAGGTACGGGCATAGCGTATATTTTTTAGTAAAGCAAACATTTTTGTTTGTAAATGAATTTGTATCTTATATTTGTTATTATCTGTTTAAATAGCATTAAAATATATTAAAGTTTAGTTAATATTATGTTTTAATCAAGAATAAACAATATCAAGAGTCACATATCCGTTATTATCAAAAATATGTTTGAAAAATTCTGAAAAGTTTCAATTTTAAAAGATTTTTAGAATTTTTCAGAGATTTTTATGTACGATTTACATGTACGAATCGAAAATCAAATTTTTATATCCGATTTGTACGTGAAAAAAAAACTTAAATGTACGTGAAAAAAATTTTTCAAATTAAATTTAAAAATCAGACATCCGATTCAGACATCTAAATAGGACATACGATTCATACGTCCAATTCATACATATAAATTTTTGACAGGGTTAATAAAAAGGCGTGAGTTTGAAAGGGTAATCCCAAGGTAAGTGTAATCGTTAACGGTGACTAAGGGTACATTATTGTCTCTCAACCCAGTCAACAATGAATTACTCAACCGTTTCACAGCGGTTCCAAATGTGTAACGGCAGTGTAACATGTGCGCTACGTTGGCGTTACGAAAAGTCCACCACAAGACGGAATCACAGCGATTCTGTTTTTGACATGATAACAGCGGTACCGTAGCGGAAGCGTATAGTGTCACCGAGGTGGAACCGTTGCGAAACCACAGCGTAATTCGAAGTGTCTTCGAAGAGTGTTCGGAATGTTTTCTTACGTCCTCTTTTTGAGCAGATCTTCACTTGCGTTTTGTTGGTGTAACCTCTAGATCATTATTTTTACAATACTTTGCCAATGTGTTTAGCTTGTGTTGTAGGTCTATGATATTACTAGCCATGATAACAATTTCGTCCGCAAAACGTAATAACTCTATGTTCTTGTTTATGTGTTCGTGCCCATTGTTTATAAAGAAAATGTCAATATCATGAAGGTAGAGGGAAAATAGCGCAGGGCTGGGGGAATCACCCTGCAAGACACCTGTTGTAATCTTTATTTATGTCGTCTTTTCTTTTGGGTTTAGTTTAACTCTCAGGGAAGCTCTAGCATACAAATTTTGTATTGTAAAGCACGTATTATTTGCGAGCTGATACCAGCAGAATATCGTTTTTGCCATAGTTTTTGATGGTTAATCAAGTCGAAGGCCTTGCGAGAGCCAAAAACAATTTATCTTTTGGACAGTGCTGTAGAGATTTTCGCGTTTAATATAAAAATATTGTCCTCGCAGAATCGATTAGGTCTAAACCCGTACTGCCCATCAGGTAGTATATGTTGGATTCCGTAAAAGTCTTTAGTCTAACAAATTGGATCCATTTGGGTGACGATGCCTTCAGCAATTCATTTGCTATTTCGCCAGGTCTTGGGATTTTGCCAGATTTCATTTTTCTAATTTTGTAGAGAAGTCCCGAGTATTCAAACTATGTTTCGAGAATAGGGTGCCTGCAATCCGAAAACTCCATTTTCTCATCAGGCTCTTTAGAAAAAACTTTCCTGTAAAGTTTTGTTCTACCTTCATTGTCAATAGGGCATTGGGTAAATTTCTTTCTCCTGAAATTTTTTACTGCTTTCCAAAAAGTATTTGGGTTCTTTGCATTGTTTATTCTTAAGGTTAGTTCATGTCTATAATTACTTTTGCTTGTTGTGACTGTTTTTTCTTTAATCTTGATTTAGCATTTTTGTTAAAGTGTTTTATTGCTATGTTTTATCGACTTTTTTTGTGAAAGTTAGCTCTTGTTTGGTAACTCAAGGTTCTTCAAATAGATGGCTGCAATAGGTGGACCAGGCCTGTCCGACTCACTCTTTTTTTAGCCTGTTCACGCAATAGACAGAAAGTTGCAGATGGCGCTGTGGTCTGTGAGCTCTATTTAAACAAGGACGCAGCTAAAGTTGTTGTTGTCTTTAATGGCTAACGGCTCCTAATGAATAGAGGTATACCCGAATGCCGGGCACGACAGTTACTTTAACCCGCGAGTTTTTGTGTGTGCCGACGGAAAACCTTCCCGTGGTGTGCCTGTTTAAACAAATTTCCGCGGCTAACCCTGCTGACACCGGTTTTGCGTGCCCGATTGCCACAATCCATCCC
>JABFOU010000262.1:0-10651 GCA_022817745.1 Scelioninae gen. 1 sp. ZL-2020 | reverse complement strand
GCAATGGTCTTCGTGATCGGCATGCCAGTCCAACGACCTACGGTTGACGGACGTGAGACATTATCTGTTTCGTTTTAGTTTGGAGCATGATCTTGAGATGACTGAGTGCGGGGAAAGGGTTATTCAGTTGTAGCGTCTATTTGGTTCCTGTGAGAATTGATTCGTTCAAAACTTCATATGAGTCTGGCAAATCATAAATATTTTATCAATAATTAATGTTTGTCCTTTTTTTTAACTTTTGAAAAGAATTTATGTTGATAATAAGCTAAATTATAAAATATATTAAAGTCGAAAATTATTCATGTATATTTTTATATATTGTTATTAAATATTAAGAATAATATTAAAAGGATCTTGATGATTTTTTTTTATAAAAAAAATCAATTTAAAGAAAAATAAAATGAAGATTCAAACATAAAAAGAAATTGAATTAAAGTCGTCGAAACAGCAACCTAATAATGCATATACTTTAAAGAATGCGATAAGCAAGGTGTCCCTTTTGTAAACTGAAATTAGAGATATGTCATAAATCAGGCCTAAAGCGTTCAAGTAACGGCGTCTAGTCAATGCATCGAAAAACTTAAACAATGATTCTTACGATAGTAAGTATAAAATTATATAATTGATATATAAATTTATAAATAATAAAAAAAAAGGAATACATATTATCAATATGTATTATTTCCGTATAGAAATGAAGAAAATACGTATTAAAAATTAGGCTAAAATTATGTTTTAACATTAAATTTATTTATATGTCATTTGAAAAAATAAATGCGTTATGCTAAATTTGATTGATTCTTTATATCTTCAGATAGTAAGTTTTGTTCGTATTTGCTGATAATAAATTTTGATCGAGATTTGCGCGTATGTTGATAAATCATATATATTTACTATTTAAGTGTGGTCATCGCCTTATGGCGTTCGCTTCTCGCCTCGTTCGTGGCCTTCTAAAGAATGTCATTTATAAACACGTTGCTTTTCTTATCTCACTTTGTAACGCATAAGGATTATATGTTTTATTTCCTTTAAAAATTGTTCTTAATATCGCATCTTGATAGTGATGGTCCCTAGAATTATTTTAATCCATTTCAAGTATATATATGTATATTGTTGCAAGATAAAATTATTTGTATATGTATTTTGTTATGGAGTTTTATGTACATTGTGCGTAAAGTATTTTTGGGGGGGGGGTGTTACTGGACTTGAATGTTAGTGGGGTATTGTGTGAGATGTATTGATTGCGATTCCTCAGTTACGATTATCGTCATTAAATCGGTCAGTGTCGACAATGTATCGTCTATCTTTCGCAGTCCTTAATTCCGGTGCGTACAAATATAATTAAAAAAAAAAATAAAAATTTTTTTTTTTTTTTTAATAATAATAATAATAAAAGAAAAAAATTGTAGATCAACGACAACCGTACTGGTTAGCTTCGGCAACACCGAGGCATAGGGTTAGACGTGTAAGAGCAGTGGCAAGGTTGAGGTTCGGAGATCCGCCAGGAAGGCGAATTGGTGGGTGAAATATGTTGCAAGTAAACTAGTATTTGCATTATATCCCCTTGTCTTTTCATTTTTAGTTCCATGGGAAGATGATATCTTTGAGGATATCGAATATGAGGAGCAGCAAGAAGAGGGCTTCTTTGCGCGTATTCTGTGTAAGTTGTGTGTGCGTTTTTTTTTTTTTTTTTTTTTTTTTTTTTTTTTTTTTTTTTTTTTTTTTTTTTTTTTTTTTTTTTTTTTTTTTTTTTTTTTTTTTTTTTTTTTTATTTTTTTTTTTTTTTTTTTTTTTTTTTTTTTTTTTTTTTTTATATATATGGTAATTAAGTTTATTATTTATAAATCTGAATGTTTTAATTAGTATTTAGATCTTATATGTTGATTTTAATGTTAATATTTATTACTATCAAAATATGTTATTGTTAACTTTACAAAAGATTATTTTATTTATTTATTTAAAATATTATCATTATTATTATTATTATTATTTTTATTGTAATTTAATGTTTATATATATAATAATTAATTATTTTCTATTCCGTTATTGATGATATTTATATGTTATTGAAATTTATAAAGGAGAGTTAGTTTGTTGTTTCAGTAAGTTTAGGAGAGATAATTGATTTTCGATTTTGTCGTTTCATTAGATTTTGTTACGTTAGTAGAATCGTTTTCTTCTAATGAGACCATCAATTCCTTTTCCTCAGTTACCAACTTCGGACTTTCTTCATCCCATCGTTTAAAATTTTGACGGTATTGTTGGTGAAGTCTCCAGTTCGTGAGTCCAGTACAGCAGGCGCTGAGCACTTCCGCCGAACATCCGAAAGTTGAGTGGAGGGATATCATATTCAGGATAGTGGTTACGATTGTTTTGATTAGCTGGTATAGAATAATTGTCATAATGACTCCTGCGCTATAAGTGCCATATTTCACATAACCTTGCCAAAATGAATTCCATTTATTATTAACAAAATTCTCTACAGCGTCCGTATCTAACAACCCATTTAGGGATATAGAGTTAGTGTTAGTACTTCGTCCTGTGACTTTTCGTGCCAACATGTTCAAAATTGCAGGTCGATTTGAGGGGAACATGACGTCATTACGCAACATCTCTAAATCTTCTGAAGAATATATTCCACTCGTGGCCAAATTACCAATAGATTTATATTCCCAGAGTGGTTGATTGTTAGGTTGCATTTGGTGAGGATTTTTGGTCTCAGTGGCTGCAGGAAGAAATTTGTACCAACTCCCGTCGATTTCATAAAGAGGGGGTAAAATAGAATTACAATTAATTTGGATTCCATTTTTCTTGAGAATCCTAGTTCTAGACGTCAAAAAATATTCTTCATCGTCATTTTTGAAAACAGGTAATTCTTGATAGCACTCGTCAGTTTTGCGGAATTTCACGACAATTGGAATGCATTTAATTATATAAATTGCTTCTCCACTCACCGTTGCCATGTAACCTGGTTTTTTCATAAAATCATAAGCGAATTGATCAGGCATTAGAGTAGCTAAACTCAATGAATTACGTAAGACGTTTTGCTCTAGTAGACATCTTTGTAGGACGACATCTTTATATAAATCATTTAATT
This sequence comes from Scelioninae gen. 1 sp. ZL-2020, assembly GCA_022817745.1. Classification (NCBI taxonomy): domain Eukaryota; kingdom Metazoa; phylum Arthropoda; class Insecta; order Hymenoptera; family Scelionidae; species Scelioninae gen. 1 sp. ZL-2020. Next base: position 7,554 of record JABFOU010000262.1, on the reverse strand, counting down.
GTTGTCGGAGATGTTTTTCTACGTAAACGAATTTTGAATTTACGTATGTAAACATGTCCATTTCGTATGAATGTGTGATCTTCACGGAAGAAAAATAATTTCCTTTATTCCCTTCGAGTACAAAGAGTTTTGGATGTTCAGTCTGGACAAGTTTGTATCCACATCGCATAAAGGTTTTTTGTTCTGTCACTGCAAAGGTTAAATCTTGCGTTCGAACTGTATATATTAATTCGGACGAAGATTGTGAAGTGACTTTACCTTTATCAGCTGGACCTTCGTATAAAACAACGTATTTATTGAAATCACAAGTATCTTGTGGAAATCGATCCCAGAACATTTGTCCCCCTTCAAAGTCTGAACATTCACCTTGATTGAAATCACAGTTTATTCCGTTTGATAAATGTATCCTGTTATTTTCCAAATTGACAGTGGCAGGATAATCTCTAAGAGATACCTTAATGATCGCTTCGACGACTACGTTATCATCATAAGATTCAAAAGAATCTGAGTATGGGACCCCATGACATGTACCGTCAGCTTCGAGTCGACCTGCTAAAAGCACATTACGGGTTTCTGTACTATTTCGTCGAAGTCCGTCTATTGCCCTATTACCTATTGTAAAATAGCCTGATTCCTGTAAGCGAGAACATTGGGTCTTGTCTAACTCAATCATATACTCAGCAAGACCTTTACTAACCGCACTTATATGAGACCAGGATCCACAATAAAAGACTTGCCGTCGTACTTCAACTCTACATTGAATAACATGGGCAGACTTAAAATTTGATAATTGCAATAATTGGACATTGACTTCTTCCGTTTGAACATCAATTGTGGGCAAGTCACAGTTCCCTACGTCTTTTAGTGATATGACAGTAATATTGGAATTACCCGTAGCACAATCGTAACCAATTAGGGCTGAAGTTAGTTTAAGGATAAAAAGGAGTACTATCAGTAACATGTTGATCCCCTTTTTCTGAAACAATCATAATATTAAAATATACTCTTATGACTATTGAATTATTCTAAAACGTCATCAACTATGTTAGAATGTTTTAATCTATCGGCAGATACGGTTCTAACCTTATCCTTAATTAGTATATCTATACTTTTCTGATCTAAAACATCTATAACTCGATAGGGACCGCTATAATGGTCGCCAAACTTTCCTTGTTTTAAACCAGTTTTCAAAAAGACAAAATCACCAATAATGAATTCCCTAGGATTTATCTTTTTGTCATAATAGACCTTAGATCTTTCTTTTGCTAGTATCAGATTTTTTCGTGCCTCAATTTGTAAATTGTGCAATTTTGACATTAGATTTATCAAATAATCGTCATAAGTATCTAGTTGTTCGCACTTTGCTAAAGGTAAATGTGAGGGTAGTGTAGCAACTCTACCAAAAATAAGTTCGTGGGGCGTTCTACGCAAAGCTTCGTGAACGCTAGTATTATAACTGAATAAACATAGTTGTAAGTACTTATCCCATTCAGTGTTATCTTTGATATAATGTTTTAGATATTCTACCATAACATGATGAAATCTTTCAATTGAGCCATTAGACTGGGGGTGAAAAGCAGTTGTCTGCAACTGTTTAATTCTCAAAATTTGTGAAACTTGTTTCATCAGTTTACTGACAAAGTTTCTCCCTTGGTCAGTAAGGATGGCTTTTGGGCAACCGAATATACAAATAAAATGATTTATCAAAGATTCTGCTGTCGTAGCTGCGGTTGCATCTGGAATAGCTATTGCTACACAGTATTTCGTAAGCAAGTCTTGAATAGTCAGAATGAACCGATTGCCCTGTGTGGTAATAGGTAATGGACCAACTATGTCCATGGATATCTTTTCAAACGCATACCCAGGTGTGTCTGTTATAGCCATGGGTTGTTTAACACTGTTTCTGGTTAATTTTTTAAGATTACATGATAGACAATGATGGATAAAACCTTCGATATCGGACTTCATATTGTCCCAAAAATAATTTTGCCTAATACGATTATACGTTTTTGTAACGCCTTTGTGCCCTCCAATTAAGCTACTATGATATTCCTTAATAATGTCAAATCTTTCATTTAAGGATGGTTGAGATACTATACCTGTACATACCGTTACTTTACAATTAAGTTTTCTAAAGAATTTTTGTAAATCTTCCTGTATCATCTTCCATGATACTTCCTTGATTTTGCTCATAGAAATGGTTACCAGATTTTCCTTTTTAATAAATTTATTCAGACCATAAAAGACCTTTTTGATAATTTGCTGAATTTCTTCATTATTAAATTCTTCCCTTTCATTTTTAATGCACAATCCGTAATGAAATTTTGTCCCTTTCTTTTTATATCTAACTTCGCCTAAAAACATTTTACCAAATGAAGCCATTTCCTTTTTCCTTAAACATTCTTCCCCTTGTTTGTCAATAGGTTTTCCTTCCGTAGTAACGAAATACACTATATTATCCTTCTGAAAGTATAAAGGATCTCTGCTTTCAACAATATTATCTGTGATTTCCCGTAAATGAGAAAGTTCATCATCATTTTCTTCTTTCTGTAATAAAAGTTCATTCATTTCCTCTTCATTTTCATCTTCGTTTTCATTTTCGTTTTCATTTTCATTTTCATTTTCATTCTCCTTTTCATCTTCATTTTCGTTTTCATTTTCATTTTCATTTTCATCTTCTTCATTTACTTCTGCGAAGGATATCTTTTTCTTTTTACTCTCTTTTTGTGTACATAATTTATTTCCATCTCCGTCCCTTTTAGAGGGGGAGGATTCATCTTCTCCGTCACTTCGATAGGTGGAGGATATTTCATCTTCTCTACTCCTGTTAGTGGGAGAGGGTTTAGTTTCATCTCTGTCTCTCGTGACAGGGGGTTTTTCTTTTTCTTTTCTATCTCCGTCTTCGTCCCTTTTGCGGGGAGAAGTTACACATTTATCTTCATCCCTTTTGCGGGGAGAAATCTTACTTCCTCTATCCTTTCTTTTTGTCTCCTTAATCTTCCGTTTCTCAATATCTGTTCTGTATTGTTCCCCTATAGACGTTAATTTAGGCGTACGGCAGGACTTTCGCGGTTCAACTTGTACAACATTAACGTTTGCTGAAATATCCCTTTTCATCTCTTTATCCAGACTGTCTCTGTCAACCGGGTTGCGAGATAGAGCATCAGCATTGACGTTTTTCTTACCTGCTTTGTATACAACTTCGAAGTCGTATTCCTCCAATTTAAGTCTCCATCTAGTCAGTCTTGACGTTGGGTCCTTGGCAGTGCGCATCCAGCACAAGGGTTTGTGGTCAGAAACGACAGTGAATTTTCGCCCATATAAATATGGCCTAAACTGGTGGACGCAAAATAAGATAGCTAACGCCTCTTTTTCATAGGTGCTGTAATTACGCTCAGCTGGGTTTAAAGATCTAGAAATATAGGATACAGGCCTATCTTTACCAATTGTTCCCTGGCTCAGTATACCACCAATCGCTATGTTGGAAGCGTCTGTAGTGAGTATAAATGGCTTTTCAAAATCGGGAAACTGTAAAACAGGTGCTTCGCAAAGTTTTTGTTTGAGGGTGTCAAAAGCTTTCTGTTGTTCTTCCCCCCAAATAAAATCTCTGTCTTTCTCTAAAAGTTTGGTTAGAGGTTTTGACAAATTTGAATAACTACCGATGAAAGAACGGTAATAACCTGTCATTCCCAAAAATTCTTGTATATGAACTACTTTACGCGGTACAGGATATTCAGTGATTGATTTAACCTTGTCAGGATTTGGTTTAATCCCATGTTCCGTAATTATATGCCCTAAGTAAAGCACTTCTCTACGTAAAAAGGAGCACTTATCTGACTGTAATTTTAAATTGGCCTTTTGTAATCTTTCAATCATTTTGAAATACTTCTCTCGATGTTCTGCTTTATTCTTTGCGTATATAACGATGTCATCCATATACACAAACAATTCAGAATCTTGTAAACCTGAAAGTACGACGTCCATCAATCTTTGAAATGTAGATGGTGCATTTTTAAGACCAAACGGCATTCGCTGAAATTCAAAATGACCATGCGGTGTTGAAAACGCGGTTTTATGCATATCTTTGGGACTCATTTGGATTTGGTGGAAACCTGATGCTAAATCGAAAACGCTGAAATACTTAGCACCACCGAGTTTATCAAATATGTCTCTTATATTTGGGATCGGATATGAGTCTCCGATGGTTTTCTCATTTAATTTTCTAAAATCTAAGACCAATCTCCATCTTTTATTGCCACTACTGTCAGCCTTTTTTGGGACAATCCATATGGGAGAGTTATATGGAGATTTTGAATCCTTTATTATTCCGTTATCATATAAATCCTTAACTTGTTTCTGTAATTCTTCTTTTAATGTTGGTGGAAAACGATATTGTTTAATGTTGATTGGACGGTCGTCTGTTGTGTCAATCTCGTGGTATATTTCATCAGTTGCAGTGAGTTTATCACCTGGTAAGTGAAATTGGTTTTGACTTTGTTGTACCAAATATTTTACTTCTTTCAATTCGTCAAAGGATAAGTGTTTTAAATCCATTGAGTTGAGTATTGACTCAACACGATTGTTAGCTTTTTCATGATTTTCGGTTATCACCTTTATAGGAGTTTCAGTATCGTTTTTTCCACTGAAACATTCAATTTCTTGTAAGCTAAATTTTGGTAATGTGACAGAGTGATTTTCTTCACTCAAATTATATAATGGAAGATATGCATAACCATTATGATTCTCCACAACAGCTTCGCCTATAAACAATTTACTATCAAAGTTGAATCGCGGTATGTATCCTTGTTTCAATACAGTTTCCTCAATTTTAACTTTTACAACCTTCCTATCTCTCCCATTAATGTGAATAACACCAGGTTGATAAAAACGGAATTTTTTGTCATTAATTACTACACTCTTCTGATCATAATCAATTTTTGCTTTATATTCGTTAAAGAATTTAGAGCCCAACAAGCCTCCTTGAGAAATTACAAAATTATTTGGCACAACATGAAAACTAGTTTCACAGCCCATTAAATTGACCTTGATCACCCCCAGTGTATAAATGTTTTCAGTGGTAATACCACTCAGTTTTAAGATTGTATTAGTGTCAATAATGTTGGGATCTACATATTTTAATTTCAACAAATTTGGTGCAGCTCCTGTATCTAATAATAAACTAAATCTTTTATTAAACATATTAACATTTATGCAGGGAGTGTTTTCGAGATTGCTGAGTTTTATTGGTTGCTCGGTGATAATTGATCTTCTACATTCATATTGGTATTTGTAGTTTGTATAGTCTTGACCTCCCCACGATTCTCGGGGAGGGCGCGCCAGTTTCCCTGTAACCTGTTATTTTCTGGTTCTCTACCCAGACGATTTCCATATGGTCGAAATTCCGGATTCCAAGTTCGTGATTGGTAACTTTGATTGTATCTCTGCCCCTCGAGTCTATTTGGTTCTGATGGTTGATACTTACGATGATTTTGTTGCCCTTGGTACTGACCTTGTCCTCTGGGGTAATAACTCTGATTCGTCCGCCGTTCTTCATACCGTGTAGGTTCACGTCTCCAGTTATTCAACGGTGGTTTTGTTTCCTTCCAAGATTCAGTCAGTTGATAGGGCCTTCTTTGACCTTGTTCTATTAATTTTTTGTATTCAGGACATTCTTTTCCTGAATGTCCAGTTTCGTTGCAAATCTGACATCGGAAGGCGGTAGTATTATCGGTGACTACATTGACTTTACTCAAATTACGACAATCTTTTGTATTGTGGCCAGTAGTTTTGCAAATAAAACAGAACCGACCGGATCTACAATCACGAGCAACATGCCCTGGTTTTTTACACTGTTGACACGTTATGGTGTCTTTTTTTAAAGCGAAGCATTTATTAGCTTCGTGACCTTCTTTATAGCATAGTTGGCAAGTGATTGGGGTATACTTCTTCGGTTGTAAGGTTGGACAATTCCCAGTTTTGTGACCTGCTTCGTCACATATCATACATGTAATTATTTGTAAGTTTCGCAAGCCGTGTACAAGATCTTGCTGCGCTAACCTTTTTTCGATAGTCACTGCTTTTTCTCCGGCTGCTTCCAATGAATCAGGATCTCCTATTTCTCGAGAAATATCCCTTTTTAAACCAGTTATGAAAAAGTTTTTAATTTCTCCGTCTATTTCAGCTCTTTGTTCTTCGATTAATTCCACACCGTTAGCTGTCCGCTTCAATTCGAGTATGGCTTTCCCTAATCTTTTGGTGCGGTAAAAATATTGCCTAACGTTTTCAGTGGGTCCTTGGCAGATCGAGCCCAGTTTACCCCACAAAGTTCCAAGAGTTTCGGATGGTCTAAAGACTTCTCTAAAAGTCGCTAAAACACTATTCAAATTATTTCGGTCGGAGTGCGAAAAGGTCTGCAACGCATCTCCACTTAACTTTGTTCGTAAGGACCGAACTAGAGCTGCTTCTGCAGTAGCAGGCAACATAGCTTTTGCGTCTTTGCATCCCGCCGCGAATTCCTCAAAAGAACAACCATCTTTGTTACCCGTAAAATGCGGAATGACAAGGATCGCATCGCTTAACCTAACTTCAAAACCCATTTCGGGCACATTTTGTTGACCTTCCACGTTCATTATGAAGATTTCTCGTTTTTTTTTGGACGGATTCCCGGAAAAACTTATTTGCAAATCCCGTTGCACCCTTTCAAAAGATTTCTCTCCAAGATTGTCTGTTTCAGATTTTCGGTTTTGACCTACCTTCGGTAGTTCAGGTGAAGTCTCACTTCCTGCTTCAGCCGCTATCTCAGGTTCACTTTCAAGTGTGAACAAATTTCTAACTGGCGATCGAGCTAGTCCTCTACCCTTCGGTGGAATAGAATTCGGGTTGTATAAAACTTCGTCAGGATTTAAATTTTCATCTCGTAGAGTTTTCCTGGTTATCCTTCGATCGTTAGAATTATTCATTATCTTTTAAAAACGACATTACAACGACATTGAGTTTTACGCTGCTTCGATATCATAAACATAAATCAGAGGTTCAGTTTCGTTTATAATATTAGGATTAGAAAGATATTCGACTTTACAAGTATCGCAATCTTCTAATGGTCTAATGGAAAACAGTGTTTTGTAACATATGTCGCATTTAAGTTCATTTATATCTATGTTTTTGTGAATACTATGATAATTTATGACAATATCACCCTCAGCGCGACAATATCTATCGCCGCATAAATAATTATCTTCCCAATAAGGAATTATTACAAATTTGCTATAGAGTCTCACACAAAATAGTTTTCCAAAATCTATTATGGCCATTTTATAAGAACACCCGAACAATCATCCTCGACAATCGAATTCAAAAAAAAAAAAAACCTTCCGAATAACAATGGCAGATTTATTATTATCCTACCGGCTGCGCCAATTTTTTACCCTTTGTTACGTCGGAATGACGTAAGGAAAGAGTTAAGGACCCGTTTGATATACAAATGAACCCTTAATGCCACTTGTTATTGGGAAAGGAGTTTAAATAAAACAAATATATCTCATTTAATAGAAATTA
>JABFOU010000261.1:0-10680 GCA_022817745.1 Scelioninae gen. 1 sp. ZL-2020 | reverse complement strand
ATGCGGACGATATCGTTCTACTTGCCAAAACACCTATGGATCTTGCTAACTTAATTAATACCCTGAACGATTATTATAAATTGAACAAATTGATTGTTAATTCTTCTAAATCCCAAATCGTCATTTTTCAGAAGAGCAACCTTAAAACCAAGTTCACTTCTTTTAGATTTGATAAAGATTTTATTCAAGTTGGCAAGAGTTACAAGTACCTGGGCATCGACTTCTCTCAAAACGGTAAATTTCATCATGCTGCAGAAAACTCAGTGATCACAGCTAACGCAGCGGTTGGCGCTACGTAGAGAATCGTGAATAGAACGAAGCTAAACAATTGGAACGATATCTCGAGCCTTTTCGACAGCCTGATTAGAAGCTCCTTGTTTTATGGTGTGGAAGTTTGGGGTATATTGCACCTAGATGTGATCGAAAGAGTACAGAATGCATTCTTCAAACAACTACTTCAACTTCTTCGAAGCTGCCCAACCTACGCTTTGAGACTAGAGATGTGCCGAATCCCATTATCCGTTACAGTACTCAAATTATCTTTGAATTGGATCAACAAAATGATAAAAATGGAAGATAATCGTTATCTTAAATTACGCTTCCTTCAACTTCTTAATTTAGCTATCAAATTCCTAGATGACAAGAAAAACTGGCTTGTTCAAATTAAATTCCTTTTAATGCAGTCCGACAATTTACATCGCTGGTACACTCCATCTGACATGTATCAAATTAATGTACCTGCTGTTATTGAAAAATACACGTGGAAACCTTTGAATAATGACTTGCAGAGAAGTAGATTCTCATCAACTTTAATTATTTTTCCTTCAATTACAACGAATAATTTCCAATCACCAGCTTCTTATTTATTAACTAATTTGAACATGACAAGAAAGACAGCTTATACACAGTTTAGGCTTTCATCTTTGCACTACGACAGAATCACTATCAACCATAGAACCTTTTTAAACGGCAGAGATTTACCGACCCCACAAAAACTGTGGGGTCGTTATTATAGACAAGTTATTATAAATATCTAAATATTATTAGTATATATGTTATTACATGTATAAAAAACAAATGGGTTTAAAATTTATCCTATTTATATGTCGTATAGATAACATAAATAATAATGTTGACTCATACATATAATAAAAAGCGTAATGCATATCATAAACTTGTATATTAGTTGAAATTATAAAAAAGCATTGAACGATTATAGATAAATATTAAGATGTAGAAGATTGATGACAAGATAGTAAAGTAAGTAAATAAAATAATAATAAAACATTTAATAATAGATAAAAGATTAAAAGATATTCATAAAATTTATATAATTAGTTAATAATAGATATTAATATTATATTCCGTTGTTACGAGGTAAAGATCCGTCGAGCAAAAGTGCGCGGGCTAATTAGCTCGCGCGCTCAGAGATGGCGGGGCAATGTCGAAATTTTGACGGCTCGCTGACCCGGAGCTTAATCCAAAAAGCTCCGAGAGGTCGCGCGGCCCCTTTTAACTGACAGCCGGGGTTTTGAAATTTTCACCAGTCAGTGTTCGATCCGAACTCGCCCGTACGCTATTTCTGTGCCCGTGCTCCCTCCGGTTTTCCGTGTTTAGTTTTATTTTTGTTTAAATTCGCCCGATTTCCACCCTAGAGTGCTGTGTTAGTGCACCGTATAGTGTCCTGTGTGTTATTAAGCCCAACCCCTGCCGAGTAGACTGCACCCTAGGCCCAACCCCTGCTTGCCGCACTGCACCCCTGATCCTGCCACCCCGCTTGCTGCTCGCTTATCCCCAGTACGAGTAAGTTTATTTATTTTTTTTGTTTCTGTATTTTGCATGCTGAACTTTCCGAGTCATGAAGTGAATGCTTTCACTTCATGTTTCAAAAATTATTTATTTCTTCCTCAGAAATATTGATATTTATCATTTATGATGTTTTTTATTGAAATAAATTTAAAATGTTGATTCACAATTAGATATATATTATAAATATATTTTGTCGATGAGCTTATGTTGGATTTGGAAAGGGATAATATCTACGTTAGTCAATGTCGTAATAAGTAATTGACTAAATTTTATAAACATTATATTTCTCCTATAAACATAATTTGATAAATTTACAATATGAAATATTTCTGAAGAAGAAATAAATTTTTTTTAGAGACTTTTTCAGTTTTAGTGGAAAAGTCTAACTGATGAAACTGTGTTAAGGATAACTTGGACCGAACTGAAATATTATGAGTAATAAAAACAAAGAGCTGTGATACATCGCATGATATAAATTATTTTATCGATCACTTATGTGATATTATAATTTATCCAAATGATATAATTATGTAAGTATTGAAATGAAAACAATGATTAAAATTCGTGATCGGTCTTTCTAGTATTAAACAGATAATAAATAGTATTATAATTTCAAGTACAATATAATACTTTATACAATTTTTACTGTGAATCGTAATGAAATTTATAATCTCAAATAATAATTCTTTACCAGCGTAAATAGTTTCGAAGTTAGGAGAAACAAAATATTATTACAATAAATAATCTTGCATAAAAATGTTATACATTTATTAATATATTAACACAAATGCAATAGGATCTGTATAACTTCCATGGGGGTATCTTTATCCAAATAATGGACTAGTCATGACACATATATTATTATTGTTAAACTATATACCATTAAATATATAAATTATTTTCTGAAATTTTGTTATAGGTAATTATTTTATTCATATTTATCCGATATGTCATGTTTAATAAGTGTAAACATGATGCTCCAATAAATAATATATTTTATTTATAACATAAAAAATTCATTTACAGTAAGCATATACAAATATAATATATAAAATTTGTGTTTTTTTAATTTTGGTTTATACTTATTTATCATATGAAAGACTAAATGGGATGTTGACTTGAATGAAAGGAAAGATGTGAATCAAGAACACGATGTGCAAGCTTTTCATCGCCTAATTGATTTTGGCATAGAAGAAGAGCGCGACATTCCAGCCGATGATGACGCTAGAAATCAACAAGCTGTTGAGGAAGATCATCAGCAACAAGACGACGAAAATTAGGGAGCCGACGATGCACCGCCTGAGCGAGAAGAAACTAGTGAGCTAGAGCGAGAAGGACGGCGATTGCGGGACAGAGAGCAACTCAAACACGTCGAAAGGTACGGCGTACCTGTGGCGTACGTGGCTGAGACCATACCCTTAACCTATAGTGAAGCAATCACAGGTAGTGAGTCAAAAAATTGGCTCGAAGCAGTGGAAGAAGAAAAGCAAGTATTGCGTGAAAATGAAACTTGGACAGCAGTACCTTTGCCGAAAAAGAAACATGCAATTGGAAGCAAATGGGTGTTTGCGAAAAAGAAGAACTCACACGACAACAGCGTAAGGTATAAAGCACGACTCGTCGCCAAAGGTTTTTCTCCGCGCGAAGGTATCGACTATTTTGAAACCTTTGCGCCAGTGGTTCGTTACGAATCCATCAGAATATTATTATCTATCACGGCAACAGAAGATCTTGAAGTGGTTGGATTCGACGTGAAAACAGCATTTCTATATGGAGACCTTGAAGAGGATATATATCTGCGCTCACCTGAAGGCTACTTCGAGAACGGGGATGTAGTGTATAAACTGCAGCGAAGTTTATATGGTTTAAAACAGTCACCCCGCTGTTGGAACAAAAAGTTTGTAACATTTTTACGTAAATTTACTTTCCAAAACATTAATAGCGATAAATGTGTTTTTGTTGGAAAGATTGATAATTTTCTTGTTTATTTAGCACTTTATGTCGACGACGGATTAATTATGTGTAAAAGTAAAAATGTAATTAACCGAGTTTTATCATATCTGGAGAGTAATTTTAAAATAACGGTTAACAAAGTAGATGAATTTGTCGGGATGGAGATTAAACGGGATCGCGTCAAACGTACAATTAAAATTAGTCAAACTAGCTATATTGATAAAATTTGTGATAAATTTGAAATGCGCGACGCTAATCCTATAAGCGTTCCTGCGGAACCTGGATTTTACTTAGAGAAAAATCTGCAGATAAACGAAAACATGAAAAACATCCATTATCGCGAAGCAGTAGGCTCCCTTTTATTCGCATCTAGAGTATGTCGTTCAGACATCGAATACGCGGTTAATTATGCGAGTCGATTTTTAAATGCATACGATCAAAAACATTGGCAAGCTGTAAAACGAATCATTCGTTATTTGTTAGGCACGCGCGATTATGGTATAATTCTAGGAGGCAGTGGGAGTAAATTCGAAGTTACGGGTTATACTGATGCAGACTACGCTGGATGCTTAGAAACGCGTAAGTCAAGAAGCGGTTTTGTTTTAATGTTTAAGGTGAAGTTTCAAACCTACTTTACCGACACGGACAATAAATTTGTTTTTCGTATATAATTTGTATTTCCAAAAGAAAAACGAAAATCTGATTTTGTTATGCCCACACAAATAATAGTTTCGATTTTTTAAGTATAAAATCATAATTTTACCTTCATGCTGTAAATTGATTTATTGGAACAAACATTTTTAATACAGATTTTGAATCTCAAAATTTTGTTCCAAAAAATCTTACTACAGCGCGTACCGAAAGTTATGATTTTAAGTTTGAAAAATCGAAAGTATTATTTTTGAGGGCATAACAGAGCCAGATATTTATTTCTTGTTCGAGTAATAAAAGTTATACCTACAAAATATTAAAAAGTGAGGTTACGTCAACTCAGAGTTCATGAGCAGCTGACATTTCACCTTAAGACGAATTGCATGTTGTAGACACATTTTTTTTTTTTTACCTTAATTGTTACTATTTTATACGTAGTGACATAGTCGATTACATTTTGTTTGTTATCTTTCCATTGTTATCATTTTCCTTTTACACATTCATACATACATACATCATACATGTTACATTTAAACTTATTCTACGCTATCGACTGTTTTAGTTTCAGCGAATGGCAACGGACAAATCATCTTTACTGATCGTTCAATGTCACCCGTGATAGTTTTCAGTTTTACAACGCGCACAACACCGTCACTTCCGGGAAAGGTCTCTGTTACACGACCTAAGCGCCATTGCATGCACGGAAGATTTTTGTCCTTAATGAGAACGATCATACCCTTAGTTATTGAGACAGATGAAGTGGCCCATTTGTTCCGCATTTGTAATTCATTTAAATATTCTTGATTCCATCGTTTCCAAAAGTCCTGTCGGACCTTTATTATATGTTGCCAAACGGATAGTTTATTAGACGGGATTGCAGTAAAGTCACGCTCCGGCAAATTTGTCAAAGGTTCGCCAATCAAATAATGAGCCGGTGTCAGACACAAAAAATCATTCGGATCGGAAGAAAGGGGTGTTAACGGTCTAGAATTTAAAATACTTTCTATCTCAATTGTGAATGTGTTCAATTCTTCAAAAGTAAATAAAAGATCTCCTACAACTCGTCTAAAATGATGTTTAAATATTCTAACTGTCGATTCCCATAAACCTCCAAAGTGTGGTGATAAAGGCGGAATAAAATGCCACGTTAAGTTCTTTGACAACGAAAATTCTCTGATTTTGTTTTTGTGCGTTTTAGTTTCAAATAAAACATACAATTCGCGTAACTGATTTTTAGCACCAACGAAATTAGTGCCATTGTCAGAATAAATATCGTTTGGCACTCCTCTGCGCGCAATGAAACGGCGTAATGCACCCTCTGTTGTGAGGTCGCTCACAACTTCTAAGTGTACAGCCTTAAGGACCATACAAACAAATACACATATATAAACCTTAATCCTTTTTCTATTTTGATGTTTTCTTTCTTTGATAAAAAAAGGTCCACAGAAGTCAATGCCAACGTTTTGAAATGCTCGTGCATTCCTAACCCGTACTGCTGGTAAATTTCCCATTTTATAATTTACAGTTTCCGCATTAAATCTAAAACATCTACTGCAAGATTTGATAATTTTGCGAACTTGATTTCTGCCGTCAATAATCCAATATTTTTTCCTCAATGCATACAAAGTGCTGGTAATGCCAGCATGATAATTATTTACGTGAGTCCCCTTTATTATGAGATCAGTAATGAAATTGTTTTTCGGCAAAAGGATAGGATGTTTCTGTGAAAAATTCAACGTAGATTCTTGCAATCTACCTCCTACTCGTAACAATCGATCTTTATCGAGAAATGGACATAAAGCAGCAATTCCAGATTTTTTTGTTTCACCTTTGTCAGAAATTTCTTCGATTTCTTTGGAAAATGTTTGTAATTGAATGATTTGAAGTATTTTGATTTCAGCTTTGCTTATATCGATCATACGTAAAGGACCTTTATACAACTTAATTGTGAAAAAACGCAAACAATAAGCAATTATTCGAAGAAGTTTCGAGTAAGAGGAGTACTTTTTCAGAAGATCGAAGTCGACACTAGCTGTGTTTAGAACGATATTCCTTTTTACTTCCGGAATTTTTTCCAGATGCTCGATTTTATTGGGCCATATGGATTCTGCTTGGAGCAACCACTGTGGCCCTCGAAACCATAAATCGTGCTTCAAAAACTCTGCAGGTAGAAAAGCCCTCGAGACAAACAATCAGCAGGATTGTCTTCTGACGAGACATGACGCCAACTGTCGGCGGCTGTCAGTTCTTGGATTTCAACAACTCGATTTGCTACATATGTATTTAAAATATGTGGAAATGATTTTATCCAACTGAGCGTGATTGTGGAATCTGACCACAAAACGATTTTAGACAATGCAATATCAATCCCAATCGTTGTTTCTTTGTATAATCGTGCTAAAAGTTGAGCGGCGCAGAGTTCTAAACGAGGAATAGTTACTGGTTTTAAAGGAGCGACTCTCGATTTGGCGCATACTAACAAACAAAATGTTTCATTCATATCATTAATGACCCGTAGATAAATGCAAGCGCCGTAGCCGATTTGACTGGCATCGCAAAATCCGTGGATTTGGACATCTCGGCAATTGTCTGTCAACAACCAACGCGGAAAGGAGATTTCATTTATTAATTTTAATTCATGAACAAATCTAGACCAGTCGTTGTGAATCGAACTAGGAATCGATTCATCCCAATTAAGTTTGCATTGCCATAAGTTTTGCATGATTCTTTTTGCATATAGTATAATGGGCCCTAATAAACCTAAAGGGTCAAAGATTTTTGCAATTTCAGATAAAATTTTGCGTTTAGTATATTTTGAGGTAATTGAGATAGCTTCAACAGAATATGTTATGGTGTCGTCTTCTGAATTCCAATTAACCCCCAGCGTTTTTAACTTATTATTTTTATCTAATATAATTCGCGAATTTATATCGTTTATTGAGACTCCATGCAAGATTTGTTTATCATTAGAAGCCCATTGACGGATATTGAAATGACCGCGTAATAATAAAGTTGTAATTTCTTCGCGAATTCGTCTGGTTTCTTCAATCGTGTCCGCGCCAGTTAGTAAATCATCGACATAGAGATCACGTTGTAATATACGTGACGCCGTAGAAAAATTTCGTCGTTAGCTAATTGATGAATAGTTCGAATCGCGAGAAATGGCGATGCCGAAACGCCGAAGGTTACGGTATTTAAATTAAAGGTGCAAATTTCATTATTTTCACGCCAAAGTATTTGTTGATATTTCCGATCTTCTTCATGTATTAAGATTTGACGATACATCTTTTCAATGTCAGCTGTAATGACGTATTTATGCATTCTAAATCGAGTAATGAGTGTAAATATTTTGTCTTGTATAGTCGGCCCTATCATCAGGACATCGTTCAAAGAAACGCCGAGAGTTGTTTTGGCTGACGCGTCAAATACAACTCGAACCTTTGTAGTAGCACTTGACGTCTTTACTACCGCGTGATGTGGCATATAATAACCGTCGGAGATTACTCCTTTCGCCCTGGACATGTGACCTAAATCTAGGTACTCTTTCATTACCTTATTATACTCAATTTTTAAGTTTGGATCAGACTGTAACCGTTTTTCTAATGCCTGAAATCTTTTTAAAGCAATACAGTAGGAATGACCTGAAACTTTATTTTCGTCACGAAATGGTAAACGGACAATGTATCTACCGGTATTATCACGAACAAATGTTCTCTCATAATGACCTTCACAATCCCTTTCCTCTTTAGATTTAGAAATCTTCGTACCTATTTCTTCTATCTCCCAAAATTTAGCTATCTGAGTTTCGAGTTGATTCAATTGACAAGTGGTATTTATCTTTATTCGATTATATGTCGAGAATCCCCCTGCTATTATCCAGCCTAACAACGTTTTTTGTAAATATAAGTCGCTGTTGTCTTTTTGTGAAATGTTTATTTGCCCGATTGAAAACAATGATAAAGTGGGACCAGATCCGATAAGTAGATCAACTGGTTTCGGTACATGAAATTCTGGATCGGCAAGTCTAATGTTTGTCGGTATATTTATAGATTCTCTTGGAAATACTTCGGAGGGTATTAGATTTGCGATTTGTGGAATTGTTAGAAAAGTTAAACTGCGTTTATAATTATTGCACGTGGATTGAAAGGTAACATTCACTAGATATTTTGAAAAAGTGTTTATAGAATTAATCGCTCCGATTGGTATAGAGCAAGGTTGCATTTTAAGTCTTAATTTTTTAGCTAAAGACTCAGTAATGAAATTGGCTGTCGAACACGTGTCTAATAACATTCTGCATTTTGTTTTTTGACTATTTTGATCGAAAACATTAACTATTGCACTAGCTAATAATTGTGACGTGTTAATGGGAGACATTGAGGTGACATAAGTATAAGTAGCCTTATTAGACACAGATAGTCAATCAGACGTAGAATTGTCGACCTCAGGTGTGGTTGCACCTTTGTTTTCAACTATTGAATTTAGTGTATACATATGTAAGAGATTATTGTGATCCTTTCCACAAACCTTACAATTACCGAACGTGCAATCCTGATTGTGGTGATGTCGCAGACATTTTTTACATAATCCTGCATCGTTGACGATTTGAATTCTCTTTTTGACCTCCAATTTTCTAAAGTTCTGACACCTATATATATAATGATTACCCTTACAACAAGCACATGATTTAACTGTATTTGTAACAAAAGATTTGATCGTCGAATTATTAATATTGAATTTTCGCCGTTTTGTTTCCGGTTGCGAATTTTTATTGCTATTTGATAAAGAATATAAAGAATTTTCGTTTCTAGAAACAATTACAGCCCTACGATGAATAAACTCGTACAATTGTTCGAAATTGGGAACTTCGTCTCTTGCAAATGGTTGTTCGTCCCATTTTTCACGTGTTTTTTTTGGCAGTTTGTTTTCTAATATGTTAACAGCTACTTCTGTCCCTACTGTCACGCCTAAAGCAGTCAGCGAAGTAATGTGCTGTAATGCATCGTCTGCTAATTTTCCTAAACCTTGTGTACTTTCCTTCTCAACCGTTGGAAGATTGCGAAGTAATTCTAAGTGGCGAGAAATCACGTATCTTTTGATCTCATAAGCGCGAATTAAAATATCCCATGCCTTTGAATAACTCTCGTCACTCGAAGGCAGAATGTTTATTTTATTCAACGCATCACCTCTGACGGCAGATCTTAAATAATGTAATTTATCCAAATCGGAGATATCCGAATGCGAGTCGATCATGGATTGAAACGCGTTTTTAAAGGATTGCCAGCTCTCGTACTTGCCGTCAAACGTTGGCAGTGTCTGTTGCGGTAATTTTACTTTACGCTTGCGACTTGTATTTGATATGTTTTCAATACCATTCGACGTCTCGCTGCGAGCGGAAGAGTTGTCACCAGTGGTAGACAATGACTTGTTTATTAAGTTATCTATTTTACTGGCAAGTAAATAGAATTTTTCTTGTATCGACTCTAATTCCAGAGAAAAATCGTGTTCCGAATCCAACATGCACAATTCTATGTTTAATTCTTCATAACTATGCAATATCTCAGTCAAACGAGCTAAGCGGAGTCTTAAATTATTATCGGTTAATTCATTCTTTTCAAAACTATTAGTTAAACAAGTGATTTGACTTTTTAAATATGTTCTTTTTTGTAAAATGTACCGGATTCTTTGTGTATCTGACATTTTTGCTGTAACAATTTACGACCTTTGACGACCTTTAAACAATTATAATCTTCTACCTGCGTGACGATACTTCCCCCCTCCGGTGGCTCTGAGTGGATAGCTAGTGTTGAATGGTCCTGAGTTAATTCAATTCGTAACAATGTGTAAATAATAATTACACGTCAACTGTTCTGTTATGCACTTTATCGTTATAGTTATGCAACTGACCGCACTACCACCTTTTGAATTATCGTTTTTCGTTACGTTTTCACTTGTTATGTGAGATAAGAACCTCACAGGAGGCACCAAATTGTTCTGTGACAAAGGTAATTAAATCTTTGCCACTGTTTTTTATTTTAATTTATTTACACTCACTACGTTTACATACAAATATTCGTGTTTTTATCACTATTTATAATTGTAACAATTTATTTACACGCAAATTACACGGATGCGCGTTGACCTTTGTAATGAGTTATGGGTAATAAGCAACTTACTATTTGTGCTATTATTATTACCACATAAAACTCATTAAGAGAACACACTAAGCCTTACTATTTGCGAAGTGTGTCTCTTCAAATCGAGCAGTTC
>JABFOU010000260.1:0-10732 GCA_022817745.1 Scelioninae gen. 1 sp. ZL-2020 | reverse complement strand
GTTTTCCAATATGTATGAAAATCTCTGAAAAAATCTGAAACTGAAAAAAATAGAAAAAATTTAAAAAATATTAGTACTATAATAAAATGTAAAAAATAATAAAATTTGGTATTTTTGAAAAAAAATTTCAATCTTTTTCAATTTCAGACTTTTTCAGAGATTTTCATACATATTGGAAAACTCTGAAAATCTGTTAAAATTGGCACATTTTCAGAGTTTTCAGTTTTTTTCAGCAATTTTTCAGACTTCATTTTCAGCATTTTTCAGACGTTTTTTCAGCAAATCTTTTCCAAAAGGGAGATACTCGCTAATAATTATTACAGTTAGACAAATTGGATCTGGAATTGCCTGGAAATACTTAAATACAAATTATGGAAGCTGGAAGGATTTTCCAGATTCAAAAGATCTGCTTATTTATTGCTAGGAGAGCGGACAAATGTGGAACTATAATATGAAATTCCATAGTATTAATATGAATTTTCTGCATTACCATATATTTTTATAACAAGGCAATTTATTTATAAAACTATGTTTCTTGAACCGGGGTTCGCTGTTATGACTTATAGGTATTCAAAGGCAATTTATTTTTTACATGGCAGATGTTTTTATAGAACAAATTACCTTTGTGAGGTAACGAATACATACAAGTCACTATGGCCCAATAGTCATATGTTTTATGAATTCTATGGTGCATATAACTTTCGAGTTTGATTCTCGTTAACTGAAAATATCTGTTTAGTTAAAAAATTTTTTTATCAAAAACGTTTTATTCAAAATAACTGAAAATATCACGTATTTCGAAAAGACATTTCCATTCTTATAATCAAGAATTTCTAGCGTTAAACTAAAAATCCCTGTCTTGGAAAAAAAATCTGGTTTTTTCCGAAGACATAAGGTTCATTTCCTTGATAACTGTAAAAACAGAAATTTCTTTTAATAAATAGGATATTTTCAACTTTCATTTAGAAAAATTAATTTTCCTATTTGTTGGCTAGTGAATGAGTAAAATAGTAAATGTCATGAAAATATCTCGGATATTAAATTTTATGAATTTGTGAAGGTTTTATCAAAATATTTCTAGATATTTATTATAAAATTAAATTGTATCTAGAATTATCTACAAATACTTGAACACGAATAATGGAATTAGGACAGTTTTTCCAGACTTAGAAAGTATTTTTTGTTCTTTTTTTTTATTCTTAGTAAATATTTGTGAAAATGAAATAAAAATTTCTGACAGGATTTTTGATTCTCAGTTAATATTCGGATTTATTTTTGCATTTTTATATTATTTTGTAATAATACATTTTATGTATAAAACTTTGATTCCTAAATCCGGGTTATACAAACAAGATTTCTTTGTAACACATAATGCTTATATAATTTGCAAAAATTTGGAAAACATTTTTTTTCAGATACACAAATTCAAGTTTTACTTCACTGAAAAAAGATTTTTTTAAAAATAAAAAACGTTTCTTTAAAAAATTTTTATCAGGTGTAAAGTGACGTCAGAGAAAAAATATAATCTAATTATCATCTTCACTGCAGCTAGCTGATTCCATGTCACTTTCTGCTGAAAAAAAACATGTATATATGTATATATATATTTTTTCATTTAACGATAAAATGCTATGACAAATATAACTTACAACAATAATATATATCTATATAGATTAATGAATTATATTCATACATCTATAAAAATAAACAAAACATTATAACATGTTTGTTATACCCGCACAAAATGTTAATACATAGAATCCATGTGGATTTAAAACATATATTTTTGTTAATTTTATTTGGAAGTTTATTAAAGATATTATTCGTTTTTGGTTAACATCTGAAATGTGTGTATTGAAATATATTGTGATTTATTTAGTACTTTATGACTACTCTCCTTAAGAATCTATAAATGTTAATTTTATTAACTTAATTATTAACTATTTCAGCTTGTAGCGACACAATATATTTGAAGTTGTAGTAAATTTTCCTTTGTTACAAGATAGCGTATTTTGAAAATTTTCATCATTTTCTTAATTGTTTTGCATCGTGAACGTACGCACCATTAATAAATGTATTATATGAAAGATCTAATAACGCATTTGGAAATTTCTGAAAAGTTTGTTTTATATATAAATTAAACAATTACATTATAAATCGGGTTTTTTTTTTTTTAATTTTTTAATTTTTTTTTATTTAATGAAATTCCAAACTATTTTGCAATAGATATTTTAGTAATGCATAATACGTTTTTTATTCAACAATTTTATATATACCTAAATTTTGGAACTTAATATATATTAAATAAATATTAAAGATGTCTTTTTAAGATAATAAGAAACTTTTTTTTTTTTGTAAAAGAACGTTTTAATTGTACCTTTCGAATTATGCGTATGACTAATGATATTATTATTTTAAAAGTAAGGAAAAAAAATAGCATCATGCAAGCACTAGATAAAAGTTAAACTGCAATTTAAAATTGCTTCAATATATATAGATGATATATAGTAGGTATATTAAATGTTTAGAAAGATTGTATCTCGTGTTGTTTAAAAAAAGAAAAAAACGAAAACAAAATATTGTATTAAACTTACGTTTAGATGTAGTAGGTGGTTCAGTTTTTATACGTTTCACATTTTTTTTAAAATTACTTTGCTTTTTCTTCTTATCAATCGGTTTCCTCAATTCTGAACATAATGCGCTAATAGTATCACAAACACTTAGAATATAATTATCTTTTTCCACCTGCATTAAATCATTGAATGGATTTCTGGATAGATAAAATTTAATAAAATCTGCAAAATTAAAAATAATTGCTACAGTTTACAAAATGAAAATATTATGTATAGTAGTTTTTAAAACTGCATTAAATATTTCATGCAATGTATTTTTGATACATGAAGGGTTTAATGGAGTTTAAGTTTTTTATGGAAAAACTGTTTCATCTGCATAGGATTTTAATGTTAAACTATAAGTTTAAAGTTAATTTTCTGCTAAAAAAATTTTTATATAGTTCAATGAATTCAATAAGACATAAAATGAGGTTAAAAGAGTGTTATAGACAAATATTTTCATTTTTTTGGACTTTGCTAGTTTTGAATCTAAACCCTTCACATATTTAAAATTGTTATTACACTAGATTATTTATTTTATTTTTCTCTCTTTGAATTTACTAATTCAATAATACTGAAACTGTCGAACAACATTGTAATATATAGGTATATATACCTTGTATAGCTTGTAATTTACGCCCATTCAGTTTTTCCAACGTCTTTTTTTCTGTAACATTTTTTCGATTAACTGTTCTTCCCGTTGGAGAACTTTTTGCGAGAACCTCTGTACCAAAAATAAGTCTGGCAGCATCTCTAATGCATTTACTTGGTTCTGTTATCCCTAGTAATGAGTCAAACAGATGCGAAGGGAGATATATTCCTTGTCCAAAATGTATCTGTGATTAAGAAATAATGATTTTTAATATCATTCATTATTTAAATATATATATTTTAAGAGGATTTTTCAAGCGATTGTAGCTGCAAATCTTTTGTCAGTTTGAAAGCCAAAATCAGTAAACAACATAAAATAAAAAGTATACCCAGACATTTGTTCAATTTTTACGAATGTCTGGGTTTGTTTTTTATTTAATTTTATGCAATAGTTTTTCCTAACAAACTGACAAAAGTTTTGAAGTGGTTTGCACCTTGAAATATCGCCTTAACCCTTTCAGTTCATTTTTTTATCTGGCCATTAAAAACAATTTTTTTCAATATGTACAGTTTTTATATAATCAAATTAAGAGATTTTGGCATTAAACAAATAATTTTATTTTTTTCCATTTTTTCCAATAATTAATTTTTTATTATAAAAAATTAAACTTTTCGCTCATAAACATTAATTAATTAAATAAGGAATATTTTTTGGTCATTAAAATTGTTGAATTAATTTAATTAACACGATGAAAAAAAATTTGAAAATTTTTGGAGCATGTACATTATTATGTACGAAAGAACTGAAAGGGTTAATAAGAATAAACATGGATACCGTTTTTGAGTCAGATTTTTCATATCCTATAGGTGGCAGTGCTCCATTTGGATCAGCTGTCTCTGGATTTCGTTGCCGCAAGTCACGAACAAGATCTGTCAGAAAATAAAAAATTAATAAATCAATAATATACATAGCTAAGAATGTCGTTCTACATGTTAGGTTTTGAATTTACCGTACAAATTATCAAAATTATTGATAACATGTTTTTGTAAATCTATATTTAATTTTGTTGACTGTTCCATTATTTCACGACTATCACATAATTCTTGCTTATACATTTCAATGTGACTATTTTTTTCTTGAATTATCTTCTCTAGGTCAACTATTTTCTTTTTCAATTTCATGATTTCTTGCGATTCTTTTCTTTTCTGTAAATATAAATATACCCGATTAATGTAAACATAATAAATATAGAGTTTTGATGTGATATACAGTAGTGTGATTTCGAAAACATATGTTACAATAATTATGTCTCAAAATAATACTATTTGACAAAAATATATTTAAAAATAATACAACATTTATTTGTTAAATATTTTTATTGCTCAAGCTCATCATTTTTTAACTACTTAGTATTTCTACAATTATTGTGTTATAACTTTTCATTTTTTAATGGAGTGAGCTGACATTATAATATCATATTTAGCAGTACAGTATATTGTCACTAACAATATAGCAACTTTTTCATAAATTTAGAAAAGCTAGGATACCATATTGCAACACGGCAGCTAATCTACTAACGTTAACAAACGAATTTTGGATTTTTTATCAGTATATGTTCATTCTGAAAAAGCAATGTAGTGCATTATAAAAATTAGTTATTTCAACAGATTTATATTAACTTACAATATATCGTAAGTTAATTATATTTATGAAATTATAAATATAAATACGACACTAGATATTTCTTCAATATTTTTAATATTGTGAAAAAAATTACAAATAATTGAAAAGCCATACCATTACAAATTTTCATAAAATATGAATTGGATGTTTATATGCATATGAAAAAATCTATATGAAATCAAATGATGCTGTCTTAAATTGATAGACATTGATACGATTTTATTCTTAATAAAATAAAATTTTATAATTCTCATTTTATATTTCTTTTTTATTTACTATTACATATAATTAAATAATGATTATTACATATGTAGTTCATTAGTATATTTTGAGCACTTTATATTTAACACTTTTCAGCAAATTCCATTAAAAAATTAGCAAATTTATGTAATGTAATATGTTTATAATATTGTTTCGAAATTTTCTTATTAAAATTCAACTGACAAAATTGTGATGGAATTTTTTGATAATGAAAACACAAAGAGGAGGTAGAAAACATTTTCTTGAATTTAACAAATATAAAATCTTGATATTAAAATTAATTTTACGATTAATTTTGTAATTCATTTTACTTTAAAAGTAAAAACTCATCTAATAAAATTAAAATAAAATCTGACTGAAATATATTTACCAAATTTGATGGTACGTTCAGTTCTTCAGTTGAATCATCAGAGTGAAATGAATCATCTGTAAGGTCTTGATAATCCTTATTGAATGAATTTCGAGACTTAGAATTTGACAGATAAACCTTTCCACAGTTTTGAATTAATCTCTAAAAAATCAGTATATCATTAAAAATTACTACATTCACTTAAAAAAATATAATAATATATTTAAAAAATATATCTTAGTCCAAAATATTTTGTATTAATAAATTACAAATTAAAAAAAAAATTTTTAGAATGCATTTCTTGAATATTTTGTTGAAAGTTACTATTTTAATAGGGTTTCAATATAGATTTTGCCACTGTTGTATAATCTGAAAGTATGTTTTTCTATGTTCTGTTAACAAATATGAATTTTCACATACCATACGTGAATTTTCTGTTGCATTTTTCATACTATTTTAGAATCGATTTTTCGTATGTTGAGTAGCGGACGACTCTGGAACTACAAAGCAAAAGAGCCGTCTTTCTTGCCCCAGTTCTCCAACTCGTGATGTGACCAATCACATTACGAGTTGGAGAAGCGGGACAGGAAAGACGGCTTTTTTGCCCTGCGCTCCACAGTCGTCCGTTATACTCTCGATACGAAAAAAAAAAACATAAACGCCACGGCGCCGGTGGCGCCCTCGGCTAAAAAACACTTTGTTTTTTGAACCAGGGTAAGCAGACACAAAAAGCGATCGCTTCAAGATGTGTAGAACATTTAAAATGAAAAAGTTTCAAAAGAACGCTTCATTTTTACAGTGCAGTCTCTAACATCTAAACATTATCCATTTTACTCTATAAATTTTGGAAAATTGTATCTACTTTTTTAACTAAAAGATGAAATAGCTGTTTATTATATATACTTTTATACAATTAATTATATTTTTTATGCACTTTCAACATTTTTTTATACACAAAAATTTTTTGTCCATGTTGCACTGATGTTGTTTTAAATGATACAAAAAATAATTATTTATTGAGTTGATTATGTAATCCAAGAAGAAACATTCTCTATGTTTTTCACATAGAGAATGTCATTTACCCTTTGCAATATTGTTAATATTGAATTTTATATCTGATTAAAATTTGAAGTGCATGTAAAAAAATTTATCAAGTACACTGTAAGAAATTTCTTGTTGAATTTTCAATAAAAGTAGTGGAAGTCCCGTTCAATACCATGTATTGAAAATTCAATACCATATTTTGAATTTTCAAACTATATTATTGAATTTTCAATACTGGTATTGAAACTGACTAATGCTGAAAATTCAATATTAAATTTTGAAACTTCATAACCTAGTTTTGAATTTTCAATATCGGTATTGAAATTTCATAACCTGGTTCTAAATTGTCAATATCGGTATTGAAATTTCATAACCTGATTATGAATTTTCAATATCAGTATTGAAAGTTCATAACCTGGTTCTGAATTTTCAATATCGGTATTGAAATTTCATAACTTAGTTTTGATTTTTCAATATCGGTATTGAAATATCATAACCTAGTTTTGATTTTTCAATATCTGTATTGAAATTTCATAATCTGGTTCTGAATTTTCAATATCTGTATATTGAAATTTCATAACCTGATTTTGAATTGCGATGTAGGTAAATTAAATGTTGAAAACGAAAAATTTATTTCATTTTTGATTTATTAATGAAGCAGTATTGTACTAGATACATCACATATAAAAAACGAGAAGTAGTCTTGAAGTTCCTCGGTCAGGTTAATTACAGCTAGATTACATATTTATTTCTCTTTGGACGATCTGCTTTGACATAACTTATCTGTAAAATAATTGTATTTTTTTAGAAATACTGTTTTATATTATATTATATATGAAATTAACATGTAAATAAATGTTACCTTTGATTGAATTGTGCCTTCAACCAGTTGAATTCCTGATTGTTCTTTCTCATTTAGTCTTATAAATATTGGCTCATTTTTTCGGTCAAATGTTCAGTATTCCTTCAGAATCTCGTCATCATCAATGATAATTCCATCCAGTAAATAAATCTAATAAAATAAATAATTATCAAATTATAAATATAGAAGAATAATTTTTGAATTATAAACTTTGAAGAGAATAAATAAAATTCAATTATATAAAATGTGTAAATTTATTTATATAATAACTAGACCTTGGATTATATCCAAAATTGGTTTCAATATCTTTTGAATTAAACAATTACTACTTGAAAAAATGATCATATTTCATACAAAAAGTTAAAAAAGTATAATTTGTATAATAAAATTAAGTATTTTGATAAAATTGTGTTATATATTTTTAATTTGAAGTGTCTTTTTTTACATATAATCCGAGGTCTAATAGTAACTATAAATAATAGTTAATTCAAATAACTAACATCACACCAAAAATTAAATCCCATTTTTCTAAAGAAACAAATGTGAATTAGAGGTTATATTGTGTCAAAATAAAATAGTTATATATTTTTTTTGGGAATGAGATAACATTTATTGAATTTAATACAGTAATTAAGTAAAAATTATATATATTTATACTTACTTTCAAAATATTAGAATAATTATTTAAAGTTAAACACTGCACAAGTATTTGCCGATGCACAAAAATCTTTCTTCAAAGGAAGAACTGAAATGACTAAGGATGACTACTATATGCCTATATAACCTTCAAAACAAAGAAGTCTAGAAGAGAGCAGTAGAATTTTCTAGATGTATTGAAATTTCAACATTTTAAGTGCTGAATTTATATTTCAATACAAATGTGATTGAAAATAGTTTGAAATTTCAACATTTATTGAAGTTTCAAGAAAACTTTTGAATTTTCAAACAAAATATTGAAATTTCAATATTCTAAGTGTTGAATTTAAATTTCAATACAACTGTGATTGAAAATAGTTTGAAATTTCAACATTTATTGAAGTTTCAACAAATATTTTGAATTTTCAAACAAAATATTGAAATTTCAACATTTTAAGTGCTGAATTTATATTTCAATATAAATGTGATTGAAAATAGTTTGAAATTTCAACATTTATTGAAATTTCAAGAAAACTTTTGAATTTTCAAACAAAATATTGAAATTTCAATATTCTAAGTGTTGAATTTATATTTCAATACAAATGTGATTGAAAATAGTTTTAAATTTCAACATTTATTGAAGTTTCAAGAAATATTTTGAATTTTCAAACAAAATATTGAAATTTCAACATTTTAAGTGCTGAATTTATATTCCAGTACAACTGTGACTGAAAATATATTGAAATTTACGAACATTTTTAACAGTGTACATTATAAAAACAAAGTGTCTAATTTGAAGACACTTTGGTGAAAAAGACACAAAAATTGTTTTTTAATAAAACATTTTCAACACAAAAGACACTAAAAAGTGTCTAAATGTCTTCAGATAAGACACTTGTTTGTAGTGTAATTTAATAGTAATTGATTTTTGTCACTGTTATCCTACAACGATACACGGAGAGAACAGAAGAGTTCTGACAACTCCGAAGCGTAGCGTTGACCGAACTCTGACGAGTGGCGCTCGACAAACCTCGCGCGGCGTTCCCTAACCTTCATTATTGTGTTTCGAGTCCCCCACTTTTCGGCGTTCGTATCTTTCCGAGGTGGAGTACTGAGTACGCCAAATTTTAAAAGTCGGCGTTTTCGGTACTTCACTTCGGAGAAACACGAACGCCGAACGAGTGGGGGACTGAGATCGCAACAATAGAGGTTCGGAAACGCCGCGCGAGGTTTGTCGAACGCCACTCGTCAGAGTTCGTACAACGCTACGCTTTGGCGTTGCCAGAACTCTTTTGTTCTCTCCGTGTAGTAATGATACAAAAATGTTTGTTTAATTATTTACTTAAAAAAACCTTCCCTTACACGGACAAAACTGTATAGGTGGCGCTATATGAAACATTTTTTTCATATACTTAAAAGTTCAGCTAATTCAAAATATATTTATTTCAATTCAATATGTTTAATAGTTTCATCTATACAATTATTTCCGTGTAAGTTGTAATTAAAAATTACCAGCATATATTATGAACAAAATCTGCATTAATTTGAATAATGTTTTAATGTATCTAAAAAATTTTTCACTTATTACGGAACTAAAACAATATTGCAAATACGCTAGAAAAGTATAGACCTCATCGCCGAAAATTATCATTATCGGTAATGCAAAAAAATATTTACAGAAATAATAATTTAAAAAAAATATATAAGTTAATTTATACTTCAAAGTTCGTTTTTAATATTATAATTATAATTTTGTTATTGGAATAAATTTAATTATTAATATTAAATATAGTATTTGTTTCAATGCATTTCCGTTAATGCAGCGCTGAGATGGCGCGCAAGACGATAAAAACTGCTCACTTTCCTAGCATATAAGACATCAATAGTATCAAATAAATACGTGGTTTAATAGATAAAAATGTATAATGAATTTCACTTAAGTCATTTATTTTCAAATATATGAAAAAAATTCGAAATTGAACTCACCGATGAAACACTTTTAGCAATATTCTGATTATCTTTGTTAGAATTTGTTTTAGTTACTTGTTTATGTGGCTCTTTCGGATTTCTCTGAAACATAAGATTATAATTAACTTATAATTCAGTTCATTTAATAATTTGAAATATTATTAATAGGAATGAATAATAAATTTGTTAATAACTGTAAAAAGAGAACTATAAATTTGCTGAAATGATAATAACTATATGAAATTAACTAACAAACTTTATAGGATCCTTTCTTAAAACGTCAGTTTCGTTTGATTCATCTACCCAATTATATGCATCTTCATTTGATGCATTATGCTGGTTTATTACTGAAGAAGCTTTTTGGGTATTTTTACTTTCTACCTACAAGTGAACGGTGAAAATCATTACTAATTGTATATTAATAATTGTACATAATTTTTTATTGTATTATATACTATTTGTCATCTAATTTTTTTTCTGAACTAAAATATAAATTAAAAAGAAATTTTACCTTCTTTTCAATGACAATAATAGATTTAAAAATAAATGTTAATAAATTTCATCGAAAAATTGAAAAAAATTGATGTGTATATTTGAAAATAGTATATTGTTTAACTGATCAGCCGGTCGGCGATCTAAACACGAGTGCTGATTGGCTGCACGAGGCGTAGCCGAGTGTCGCCAAGGCACGAGTGTTGATCGCTGATTGGCTGACCGTTAAACAC
>JABFOU010000259.1:0-10733 GCA_022817745.1 Scelioninae gen. 1 sp. ZL-2020 | reverse complement strand
CGTTTAAATAAATAATGAAATTAATTAAACAACTGAATTTTTGAATATGTCATTCAATTAATTTTCATTTTTTTCCTATTAAGCCTCACTGAATGACCTTGTTTATTTTGATAACCTTTACGTTTGTAAATAAACAAGTTCCTGACTAAATATTTAGCAACATAAAATGCATCGTTTTTTCTGAAAGCTAATTAACATTATCTGGTAACTTATCTGTCGGAATGAATTGGCTAATTAGTATAGATCTAATTTTCACAAGATCTAATCTTGTCAGAGTCTAACCTATCACTTGTGATGTAGACTTGTCACGCAAAAGTTTTGCAGATAAGATTTAATTACAATTAAATTGATAGAACTGGGATATAGTATGGTTGATTAGATTGAAGTTTAGTCAACCTAAATCTTGGTGAATTATGTATTATTGCTCTATGCGCGCCACTATATCTGACATTTGATAGTTTCGCAATGTTATATAAACTTCGTTGATTCAAGTTCATTGGAAGTCACCGAAGGTTCCGAAAAATTGCCTCGTTCAAGATACGACTGTTAAGTACATAATTTAGTATCTTGAATCGAATGTTAGGCATACTAATAACCCTCCACTGTTATAAGTCATTCATTTGCTAGAGACACGCGAGTTCCATGTCTGGTATGTTAATCAATAATAGTATCTCCGCAGATTAATATCATGACAAACGTATCAATTGAAAGTCATTCCGCGATCAAAAAGAGAGTTAAACGTCAGCGTGGTTGTAAGGTGAAACAATTGTTACGTTCGCTAGAATTATTCCACGAATACTATATGTTATTTGATAATAATATTCCCTTTCACATCGTTTATAATAAATTGCATTAGTTCTTTGCTTATGTATAATTTTACAGCATTAAATCACTCAATAAATTTATCTAATTATTTCAATCTGACAACATTTATAATTAATAATAGTAATAATAAAACACAATAACCTAGTCGGTGCAAAAGATTGCAATTGTCTTGTTTTGGATTAATGTTTCAAGTTATGTAAAATATTTGCACTCCATTCTGTTTATAATCTTCGTACAAATTCATCATAGCTTCATATAAACGTGTCATGACTCAACATCGCATGCACGCGTCCAGTCCGTCAGTTCTCCGTAGGATTAATTCACTTTTTTACTCTATATCGTCTTAGTCCCATACGTGGTCTTGAAATCATTCTGGATCAAAGGTCAGCGAAAAGAAATCAAAGAATTATTATCATTATCATCTTCCTGTCTTGGGTGCTATATAATGCCGGCTTTTCTCCGGATAGCGGTATACATCCGGCCACTTTTTTTCATAACGCATGAAACCTTGACTGCGAAAATGAATCGCTTCCCCAAAACTTATCGCTACAAATCGGAGCAGGTCTTTAATCAAGCCGAGCTGGTATTGAATTTCATTTGTCGCCCAACGGCACTGATATCCACCATATGGTGCCGAATTTGAATTTGCTTTATTATTGTGAAACAAAAATTCAGCGCAAGACTTTTACACTCTTAGCGGGAATCAGTACATAGTAACTGATTCGATCAGTCTAAATCCGATCACTGATAAGCTGTGTATATGTACTGATTTGGTCAGTGCGATCTTAAGAAAATAATATGGCCGCCTGACGATATGCGGTATGGGTCACGTGACACACCGTTCTATGGCGCGAAATTTGAATTAAATATTGTATTAGTCACGTGACTTACTACGTGATTTGGCGCGAAAATTCAAATTGAAATTTTAAGCAAAATTAATAAATAATGGATTTTTAAGGGAAAAATATGCATATATTCAAAAAGAAGTGAATAATTTTCATATTTTATTTACATTTGGTTACATAAAATGCTGCATAAAACAATAAAATATTAAACTAACAAATAAATATTGTTTTTTTTTAATTTTCAACAATTTTAAAATAATAAATTATATTTATTAATAGTTATTATTGGTAGTTATTTTAATAACTACATTTTTTCGTTCGCATATTGAGAAAACAATCATACTTAGAATACTTTCGATAATCAATGTTACACAATTTTTCAAATATATCAATATATCATCAAATATAACTAATTAGTTGAGCTTAAACTCATTTTTACGATTGATATCGTTTATTGCATCAATTATAAGTATTTGCTACAAGATTAACGTAAACATAAAAGCATTTATTTGTCTTATTTTTTAAAATAAAAAGAATTTCATAATTGTTTATATTAAAATCGCTCTGTTACTTAAAAAAATACATTTTTAGTTAAAATGTTTTTTGTTAAAACTATTTATTTTAATTTGTTATGTAAATAATAAACTATAAATTAACATAATATTTTAACAAATCAGTCTATCAGGAAAAAAGACATACATTCATCCATTCAATCATCATTCAAACTTACATTGTTTAATATAACATGAAACGAGGCGATGAGTGATCTTCTTTTCGTCGTTAAGTTATAAATGCAACTTGAAAAAAAATCATAAAAGTTATATAATGACGGTGGGTATTTTACGTTAAGTACATAATACAATTTAAATAATAGATCAAATGCATTAACAATATTATTATTTGATTCTATTAACCACTCATCGCCTTGTACAAAATACACAGCAGAGTTTGGCCCAGTTTTACGGCAGAGAATATATGGTTGTACAGGCCCTTTGCTAGACGCTCGAATACAAGTAGCGTAGTCCTGGATTCCAGTTCCTGCCTAAAGAAAAAATTTATACAATATTAAATAACAATACCAAATATTAATTAGCAAAAAAATGTATCAAGCTGTGATATATGTATACTTACAGGTACAAATCTTATAAAAGAATCTTCAAAAGTATCGCCATTCGTGGCTGTTCTGGGTCTACCAGGAACTACATTCCGCGGAATGATTTTGCTTAGAAGAAGAAGGGCCTTGCTATATTCTGAAAATTATTTTTATTACAGTATTGTTAGAGTATAACTATATATTATTTATAGTATAACTAAATATTTTTTAGCATTGTTCTTACCATCAAGTGCAGTATCCATCTGCCTAAACACCGCTGCAAAGTTTTTTTTAGCGTGGCATAATATTCTCTGTGTGTAGTATGATGGAAATTTCGTTATGAAATTTTCGCCTTTACCTGGAAACATCATTTCAAATTCTGCTTCAATCTGTAAAAAATCAATATTTTAATTTTTTTATACTGAGATGTTTCAGATTCCAATAAACGCGAAAAGGTAGTGTTATTAATATATATATATGCATATACCATTTCTCCTCGATAGTCCTGTAATCGTGGGTAGGTATTGAATATATCTGAAATTGTTGGTTTTATTTCGATAATCCATTTTCGACGATTTTGAAATGTTATTTTGAGGTATTTTTCTATATCATTTTTAGCCTCACGTGTTGGGTTACGAAATTTCATTATAATAATCTGAAATGGAAATTGATTGTTAAGCTTAATTGAAAGTTCCTATGCAAAAACTGGACTTGCACTCGAGATCCACGATTGAGATCAAGATCGAGTGAAAAGTTATAATTATTAAAATAGATCAACTTACTATGAAAAAATGTCATGTGATGGGGCAGAAAAAAATACATATAAACATGTAATTTTTAACATGTATAAAAAAATCCAAAAGCATCATTTCAAATTGAAATTAAGTGTTTTTTAAACTTAATTAGCGATAAATTTGTCAGAAATTGACCAAATTAGTTTTTTTTGCAATTGGTTTAGTACACTCAAGCGATGCGGATAAATGTAAAACGTTTATAAATATTCATGAATTGTTAATAAAAATTTAATGTGAAGAAAAATAACCTTTTTCCAACTTTCTCTACAAGTGATTCTTCAGGTATATGGACTGAAGATTCACGTTAAGGTGATTCTTTAATTCCATATTTCACATTTTTCCACATAAAAACGGAAATCTTCTAAAATGAGATAATTGACGGGTATACTTTGTTTTGTTAAAAACATTCAAATAATCCTCAGTATCTGCAGAGGTTTTTGTAAACCATTTTGTAAACTATTTTATAAACTGTATGTTACGAAAATCACCGCTTACTTTAACTGCTTTTAGTTAAAAACGAGACAAATTATAATAATCATGCGTCATTTGTTTATTAAAATGCATTTTTCTTTCATTGTTATTATTTTTACTGTTAAGAATTTGTATGTCACCCAAATTAATTTGATGACACTTTTTCGTTTTTAGATGTTCAGTGAAAACTGTATTGTATGTAAATTATGAACAAAAGAATCTATTCCTACAAAAGTCTTATATACCAATTTAAAAAATAGAATTAGAATTCTAAAACATTAAATTTATTTATAAAATTAAAATAAGTTATGGATTTGAGTATGTGTAAGTATAAGTGAAAATAGTAATCAGAATAATAATGATAACATTTTTGTTTATTGTACATGACAATTTATAATTAATAAAATAACTTTTATTTTATAATTTTGTTGAAAACAAAATTTTCACAACGAGATGTTAAAAACCAGATCATTTAATTAGTTCCTTATCTGGCAAATTTTTAATACTGATTTGACAATAAAATAAATTAATAATAAAATTAACTAATACTTTTTCATTTAATTCTTCACTTGATAATAAATCGTTTGTATTTTCGCTTTCTTCGCAGTGACGTTTCTTCTGGACTTTGTATTTTTTTTTTGTCGGACTAAGGTGTTTCCGGTAATTCCATAATCGATATTCTATAAATCCTTGTCTCGTATTTTTGTCATACAAGTGCTCCTGAAAAATAGATATTAGAATAAGTTTATTGCACTGAACTATGATATTAATTAATTTAATAGAATATGTACTCACATAACCTAGGTTGGATTGTGTATCCTTCAAACGTGGGAACTCAGCTACTATAGATGCAGCTAATGCTTCTTTGGCCCCGCTTGAAGGATATGGACCTTGCACTGTAACCAACTCTGCGACAACTAATCGTACCAACGCTCGAATATCATGAGTTAAGCATTCACCGTTAATTCCAGCCAGAACACTTTTACCGTGCGGGTGCCTTAAAAGTGTTTCTCTTACAGTACTAAAACGCTGTAAAGAAATTTGTTATTAAAACTTTGTTTTTAAATATTTTTAAATAAAGTGTTTGTATTTTAGAACTTACTGAAAAATGTGCCTCTGTCGCTGCATTTATTGATGATAAATTGGAGTTATTTCGCCTTGTTTTTGTATACCTAGAAGTCCTAACATCTGTAACTGTAGTTGCAGAACCTCCTGAAGATGTTGATGGCATTGCTGATGTCGATTGTATCGCTGTTGCTGATTGTATCGCTGATGTCGATTGTATCTCTAATGTTGATGGGATTGACGATGTAGATGGAATCAATGAGATTGAAAGGATCGGTGAGGCCGACGATGTGGATGGAATCGGTGATATGGATGAGATCGGTGATATGGATGAGATCGGTGATATGGATGAGATCGGTGATATGGATGGAATCAGAGATATAGATGGGATCGGAGATATGGATGGGATCAGCGATGTCGTTCTGATTGGTGACGTGGATGTATTTTCAATGAATACAGTTTGATTTTGATTAATAGTTGTTTCTTGTGATTTCTGGAATATAAAAAAATTACATTTATGTTTGAACATGTGAGTACTAATAGTTTTATTATTATTAGCACTCACAATTATTTTACATATTTTCTTTAAGGATCCCATCTTGACATTCATAGTTAGTAAATTATTTTCTGTCAAATCATAAAAAATATCACCGTCTATTTTCTGACCTGTAAATGAAACAAAATTGATTTACGTAATTTTTACATAAATTTTGTGTAAACAAGGTTATCAGGAAAATTGATAGTTTTTAATTATAAAAGCAGAATGTTCACTATATTGTATATTTTTTTTTAATATTTGTTTAGAATTCGAACGATCAATTTTTATTTTATAGTTGTATGAATATAAATGCACTTTTGAATTTATTTAATGTTTTGGAATACTTGATACAAAAATAGCATACAACTTTACTCACAATTAATATTAATGTTGAAACATATGACGACACAATTTAAATTTTATATAAATTCTTGCTTTTTAGGTAGATTATCGGAGAAGTTATAAAGATTTTAGCCAAAATAGTAAAATATTTTAAAATTTGAACTTAATTAATAATGAAGTATTTGAAGTATAAATAAAAATGGCATATAAATTTATTACTATTATTTGTGAACATTTAGTAATTGAATCAGTTTAGCTAAATTGTTTAAATTGAATTTAAGTAGTTTGATCTCAAAAATTAAAACTGCCCATTCTCTCTAGTCATGTGACAATTGGCATTTTTAAACAATTTTTTAACTTTTTTAACAATAATCAACCATCATTTATTCGGTCATATTCAATTATTAGTGTAAAGTATACTTATAAGTTTACACCCATTTTTTACGTTAACGCCTCCACATTTATTTCTTATTATTGTTATTTATAAGTTTGAATATAATTACATTAATATTATATCTTGTATATAATTGTGATAAGTATATATAAATATATTTCGTACAATGAAAAAATATATATTACACTGATACTACTATTACATAACATGATCATTATATGAAAAATTATTCTTCTAATAAAATGAACAACATTTCCAAATATTAGCATAATCTATATAATATAAAATACTTTTACTATGCAACTGTATATACTATATAATATATATTTTTACATCAATAATTTGTAAAATTTAATAAATACGTAACATACATATAAATATAATGAAATTTTTTTTTCGGTTTTGCATTAATACTTACTGCTGAAAATTTGAAGAGTTTCTTCATCTATTCCTTTTCTTCTTAATTCATTTATAAGTTGATCTGTATTCATTTGCTCCATATCGAATAAATACTTCTTTATTGTATATTGTTCTTTCTGTTTTATCTGTAAACATTATTATAAATTAGATAATAAACAAACTAATAATGCACCTAAAAGTACAGATACATAATTAAGACTTAATAAATTTAACATTGTATTGCACTGTTATTTATTGTAAACTTTTCTTACTGTTTTTGTTTAAAAGCAAAAACAGTAAGAAAAAAGTAATTATAAAAACATTATTAAGTAATGCCATATGTAAATAAGTATCAAAAATAAATCTTTTTCAATACTATCGATAATAAATATCGATATGTATTTAAGGATTAAAGACTGTTATAGTTTTGTAAAATTCTGACATGCTAATATTTCAATATTAATAAAATATTTCATATCAAAATTCGAACACATTTTCAAAGCGCAATTCACAATAACGTAAACTGAAAGATTAAGTATTTTTTATATCATTCAAATATATTTTCAAACGAAATATTTAATAAAATACATGATATATTCTATTACTATACGTACCTTTTGTTTAACGAATTTGTGTTCAACAAATACCGAAGAAAAATTTATGGAACGAAATGGACACTACCGATCACAGACACAGAATGAGAAAATTTGCCGGAGAAAATATCCACTCGTGTATATGTGCAAAGTTGTATGGGTGAAATTTTTTCATAAAAAAAGATAGATATAGTTTTTTAACCGAAACTCCGTTGACTATTTAAAAGATAGACAGAGAACGCTCAAGAGTGTCGCCAAGGAGTCATAAAAAACACATGTACTCAAGGCGATGAATGATATACAAAGGCTCAGCATTTCGTTTTTCTTTGTCGTCTTTTAACATTTCTTTTTAAATGCATTTTCAAATAAAAATCTCAGTCATTAGTTAGTTGTATTAATATAATATATTAATAAATAAATATAATATTTTAAATAAATTAATTTTTCAATAAAGATACTACATGTGTATTTTGAAAGAATTGTATATATTTATTATATAACAAAAATACATTATATATTATACATATGTAATATATTTTTCTGCATTTTATTGTACAAAAATAATTTGAAAAGTATTTTAAAATTATATTATTGCATAATGTGAACATTAATTAAAAATTATGAACATTTATCTAATAAATATTTAATTTATGAAACTAAAAATATATATAACAATTATATATACCACAATAATGAATTTATTCTAATTTAATAATTAATTTTAAACAATCAGATCCATTCATTTATAAAAAGTCATATTTACATAGAAGTTAGTATTGTAATAAGATTTATAAAATGTAGCAGATTCCACTTAAACGTTTAAGTTCGATTTTGATCCCGTACGCATGCGCTAGTCTTGCAATATTTACAAGTTCTAGTTTTTCTTACTGCGCATGCGTGAGTTTTCTAACCTTCGGCTATGTATACTATTAAACTCTCATGAAAATTATCTAAGTATCGGTTTCTTTCATTGCGCATGCGCGACAAAGGAATAAGACTGATAAATCAGTACTAAGAGTGGTTACTGATAAATCGGTTCTAAATTTGTACTGATTCCCGCTAAGAGTGTAAATAAGTGGCTTGTCTTAGAAGCTATAGGTTTTGTCTGGATTTTCGCGATATTCGTACTTATTTGTGTAGCAAAAGAATATATGATTATAATCTGGATGTAATCTGGATGTATTATTCCGCATATATATTTCGAACGTATAATACGTCCGCATATGGATCACATAGTTGGATGAAATGAAGATGTTATTCTAATAAGTATATAATATGGGGATGCCATTCCTAAACCGTGACATATTGAGATGAAAATTCGACATAACTTTATTGACTATGACACACATTTCAAAAGTAGTTAATTTTCCATTAAAGACTACAATAAATTTTCCAGAGAAAATGGCCAAGTTCTTGTGCCTAAAATTATATTTATACATTTGGTTTGACATTTATAATATAATTTTAAATCTTTAACTTCAATTGAATTTTGTTTAAACTCAATTTTGTGTATTTAATTTAAAATATTATTCATTCCATTCAAATCCAGATTTATAATTTTAACTAATCAACTTATTGATATGAACTTTTCATAAAAAACGATATACTAAACATGTGTCAACAACATTCCATCACTCAACACTATATCCACCCATTTATCCAGTGCCACAACCCAATCTAATTAATCAATTCAAAAAATGAGTATCTCGATCGACGCATTTTTCCACGAACTAAAACATCCAACAAAAGCGCACTTTCTTTTGTTGCCGAGAAAACCTGACCGTCCATTTACGACATGGAATCAAATCAAAACATATCCGTCCATATAAGTGCAGAGCACGTTGAGATAACGATCTCCCCACAAAACCTAATCTCGGCGTTTCTACCGGAACGTGATAATCGGCCTCGCGGCCGAGTGTCGGCCAAGAGATGGTGCTTAATTACGCACACTATCATGAAAAAATACCCCTCACATTCGGCATAACAGCGGTAACAAATAATATTTATATATTATTTGTATAATTATTTTGACGAAAAATATAACATCCCATATATTAATTATGATATATAATATGCTGCATTTTGTATAAGGGCGAACTTTTATTTTTTCTGTTATTATTCAATATTTTTATTTAACTTTCTTTTGTGTAGTAAATTTTATAAATCATGATATTGTATTGAAATGTGATATTTTGAGAGTATACATGTATAAGTTCATAATATGTTAATATTTATTATGACATGTTCATTGATATTTCAAGGTTAATATTCTTTAACTCCACATTTATTATCAAAACACCATTTATAATTTGCCAAAATTACACCGATCTAGCTCAATAATAAAAGAGAAAATCGCTGTTATAAATTAAATATATATATGTACTAATGTCTCATACTAAAAATCTATATTACTAAATATAAATATGCTAATGTCTCATATTTCAGAAATATAAATAAGTTCGTTGGACATATTATTATAATATAATATTTTTACAGCAAAACCAAAAAATATCATTATTGCGGATATAGCATAAAATTCTGAAGTATAATAAAAATTGATTGTCAGAATACTCCTGACATAGTTTTCAGACAAAAAGTTAATCAAGATTAAGTATAATTGCTAAAATTATTTTTATATACCGCCTAAATATCTGATCTACGCTGGAGAATTTGCAATTTTTATCGGGAGCATTTTGTGAATTCAATTGACTATATTTTTTTATTTGACAATTTGACTATATAATTTACGTTTATGGGGAATTATTTTGCTTAAATCTGCATCGAGTGACACCCTTATAAAAAGAGAGATGTGAGAGCTATAGAAAATCGAACGTCATATAGTTATACCATATATGACATTGAAATACTAAAAATCGTAACTCAGCATTTGATTTACAACAAAATAAAAATAAGTTGCATTTTGCATGAAAAATGGCGGAGTAATAATGGGAATTTGAAATTATTATTTCATATAACTATATTTTTGTTACTATACCGTTATATAGACATCTTACATAAAGATTACAAAGTGATATGAGAATATTGTATATATGAGCATGATTGGAGTATTATAGGAGTGTTGTGGGAGCTGTGTTATGAGAATCAAGATATATACGTTCTGTTCATTTTTTGCAGGAATAATGTGAATAGGAAGGTTTGAGACTTTAGTATAGTTATATATTATCAAAATTTTATGGCAATGTTATAAAAAAAACTATAGAAGCTTTAGAGCAATGTAATGATAAATTGTGAAATTGTTATAGTGTATATTATTAAATTTTCATGTGTGTGTCAATGAAGTTGGATGGCAATTTTATGATGACGTTATGAGAGGGTTTTTGATAATACTTCCATATAACGCTCATAGTATATAT
>JABFOU010000258.1:0-10734 GCA_022817745.1 Scelioninae gen. 1 sp. ZL-2020 | reverse complement strand
GATATTTCTGCATACACTTAAAGCATTTGGGCATTATAATTATTTAACATTTCACAATTCTTTTATATGAAAATAATGTGTAATCAAATATAATAAAATCTAACAGTAGACATTTTGAAAACACGGCCTTTAAAAATGATAATTAATCAAAATACAATTCCAAAACATTTTAGAATATAGAAAAATACACATTATCTAAGAATAATATTTCTTAAAATTCGCTTTGGTAACTTTATATTTCATTGAAAAAACTTGTCAAAAAAATTTGTAATGACTAATAATGAACAGGATTTTTTAAAATACTGTTATACTTCCTGTTATATTTATCTTTTAAATAAAATTAGGAACAATAAGATATATAATTTCTTATAATAGTTAACAGTATATTTTCGGATCTTGCTATATATATATATATATATATATATATATATATATAAATACATTTATATATATATAAATGTATCAGAATTTAAAATATTTCCAACAAACAAAGTTATCATTTTCAGAAATTAAAATACATAAATAATTTCGTATTGTTTTAATTTTTAAACATAGCTCAAATTCTAAATCTTACTGTATACGTAAACTAGGTCATGCATAATAGGGACAAAATTTCATTCATCTTGTTGTTTATACATTAAAAATGGTATAAAATTGTCAATGATCCGACTATTTTGTACTTGAAAAAAATTCATTTGAATTCAAATACTATATATTTTAATTCAAGGCAGCTTGTTGATATTTATCCAAAATAGTACTCTCGAAATAAAAAAATGATGGCTTTGACCACGATTAACATTTCTAAAAATAATTTACGGTATTAATCTGAAGCTATTATATAGATTTAAACGAAAACAATCCGTCTAAATCGAATGAAAAATCACCAAATTACATAACAGTTTCCTGACAGATCACATTCACTGACGCTTTCAATATATAGTTTCCAATCATTTATGAAACTATAAAACGAATAACTTTCGCATTTATAATAATTCAATTCGTGAAAAATTATTGAATTTAGAAAAAATACAATTGAACATATTTATTATAAACATTTTTATAAAGTTTTTTACAACTTCTGTATTAAAACTTCTATAATAGTTTTTTTTTAAGATCTAAAGAGCTTA
Source organism: Scelioninae gen. 1 sp. ZL-2020 (assembly GCA_022817745.1). Classification (NCBI taxonomy): domain Eukaryota; kingdom Metazoa; phylum Arthropoda; class Insecta; order Hymenoptera; family Scelionidae; species Scelioninae gen. 1 sp. ZL-2020. Next base: position 9,607 of record JABFOU010000258.1, on the reverse strand, counting down.
TTTTGCATGTTATTCACATTTCTCTGAAAATTATTTGAGTAGTATTTTACAAACTTGTACAAGAGTTTAAAAAAGTTTATCGGAAGGTTTCCAGTTGGCAACGGTATGGGTGAAAATACCAAGGCTATTACGTCTGCCACTAGCGATAAGTAAGCTCCTCAAAATATTATCAGAACATCTGCCATTAGCGATAGATCTGATCTAAACAAAAAAAGCATTTCGTCTGCCACAAGCGATAAGTATGCTTCTCAACATATTTTCAGAACGTCTGCCATTTGCAATAGATCTGATGAGAACAAAAAAAGCATTTCGTCTGTCACAAGTGATAAGTATGCTTCTCAAAATGACATTATAATGTTTGACATTAGCGATAAATTTGAAGTGAACAAAAAAAGCCTTCCGGCTGCAGTTAGTGATAGTGTTATTAATCAAAATGTGATTAAATCAAAAAATATTGTATTCTTCAATGAAGATAACAAATTATCTAATGAAGATCATAACTCTAAGACAAATAATCTTATATTCGAGGAAAGGAGAGTAGAGAAAATTGACAAAATTAATTCAAGCAATGATATTCTAGCAGTTGAAAAATCTTCGTCTTTATCTCATATATCTATCAGTGATACAGTTGATCCAATGGTGGTTCAACAAACTGATAGATTTGAAAAAGGGATTAAGTTACTTGGACAAGAAGACTTAAATTTAATTTTGGATGAACGTCAATTAAATGATGAACATATCAGGCAATTTAATCTTATACTTAAGAAATATTCAAATTATGAACCTCGTGGATCATATCTGGCAGAAACTCCTTCGAGAATCAAACCGGTAAATAAAAATCAGAAACATATAGAGATATTACATAGTTTTGACGGAAATCATGCTCGAGATAGAGGTCACTGGATATGTACATATTACGATGGTTGTAATATATTTATTTATGATTCTTTGAACTCTAAATGTTTACATGATCACCATAAAATTTATTTGCAACATTTATATCCATTTATCGAAATTGATAAAATTGTAATTAAATTTCCTCAAGTTCAATATCAACTTAACGGTGTAGACTGTGGAGTATTCGCTATTGCATTTGCAACATCTTTGTACTATAACATTTCTCCTAGCTATATTGAATATGATGTGTCTTTAATGCGTCAGCATTTAAATAAAATATTTACGACACATATTTTGGAACATTTTCCTGTAAAAAATTTGTCCGGATTTGAAATTCATCTTCGAGAATTGAAAACTAATTCCACAATGTATAACGATAATAAAAATGAGTCAAACATGAAACACAAATATGAAGATATAGAAAGTAGTATAACAGATGTAAATCTAAAACGAATAAAAACAACTGTTTCAAAAAAAAGTATTCATAACTTAAAACGTTCCTGTGAAAATAATAACGACATTTTGGATTTAAATATAGTTAAAAAAATGAAACTGAATAACGAAAATTGTACAACTACAATTGTTCTTGATAAAAAAAATGAAATTTTGAAACAAAGGCAGCGAGAGCGTGTTCAGAATTATTATAAAGTCTATAAAAATGAAATTTGCGAAAAAAAACGCAAACAGTATCAGAGTAAAAAATTAAATGTTTTGCCTAAATTAGATTCGAGTATTCAAACTAAAAATAACGAGTATATTAAACTTAAAAAAATGAAGGAAGAATATATCAAAAATGTTACAAATTCTCTTCATAATAAAACGATGGAAGAAAATAGAATAGAAGCTGAGATTCTCATAAAATGGTGTCTGAATGCCAGACATAATATTATTAATAAATTAAAACAAGTATTACATTTGGCAAAATCAAGATGCGAAGTTTCTTTATGTCGATTTCAAGAATTTTACTGTGATTTTGTAACTGATGAAAGTGTCATAGGTTTATGTGGCCAATCGATGCATACTTCATCCTCAGAAGCATATTATTATGAATCAACTTACAATATGTTGAATTCTTCCTTTCCACCTATTGTTATGAACTTTGATGGAAAAAGTGTTAATGTTATACCTATAAATGATTCTAAATCAAAACCTCAATGGAAATGTTCTTCTTTATGTAAAATCAAAAATGAAGACATTTTAAAAGATGTAATGAAAATTTATAAAGATATTAAGTCAAGTTCATTACTTCAAGCCTTTGTGTATATCAATGACTTTTCATTATGTACTAATAAATATACAGACCTTAAAATAGGTCATTCTTCAGAATGTTATACAAATTATAAATCATGCAATGCAAAAATGTTATGTTTACAAATATTATCACCTCACTTCCCTGAAATTAGATATATAAATAGACTGATTTATAAATTTATGATGCTAAAAGGGCAATTAAACGAAATAGATTTAGCATTGGAAAATGTTGATATTGAAAACATTCAACGTATAAGTTCAGCTGCAAAAAAAAAATTAATATCATTTCCATCCACAGAAAATACAATATCTTTAAATGAAGATGACATAATGTTAACTTATAAGCGTTCATTTAAAGCTTTGAATAAAAGAGTACTTGATACTCCAATTACTCCTTGTCTTTCATGTGAAAAGCTCTGCTTCAAAAGAGAGATTACTTCATTCAAAATTATAGAATGTGATAAATTTGATAGTCAACAGTTATGGTATGATCTTATGAAGTATTATAGTAAAAATATTGGAGCGACTATGTATATTTGTAATTTTTGTTATGAAAAATTGAAGAAAAATATTATGCCATCAACTTGTATATTGAATAAAATGGAAGTTAAAACTGTTCCGTTGGAAATTCAAAATTTAAATGACTATGAAAAAATTCTTATTCAACGAGCTAAGGCTTTTCAGACTGTTCTTCGAACAAATACAGTTTCAAAAAGAAAAATGCCAAATAAATATAAAATTCCAAAAGTTAAGGGTAGGACATTTCATCTTCCATTGCCATTAGAAGAGACAATCAAAAAATTATGTCCATCATCAGCACCTATCAATTCAAATCACGAATTTTATATTTTGGTTCGTGGAATTCCAAATAAATCTAAAATTGTATGGGAAAATTTAGTTGACGTTAAGAAAGTTTATAATGCTTTATCGTGGTTAAAACATAATAATTCTTTGTATTCTGAAATACAACTGCCTGCAAATAGCGAAGATTTATTAAATATAGATTTACCTGATATTGAGTATGAAGAAAATATAGATTTACTTGATATTGAGTATAAAGAAAAAACAAGCAATTATCAAAAGGATACATCAACTAATGTTATAGAAAATTTACAAAATGACAATAAATTTGCAAGTAAAATAACTGAAAATGTTGTTAAAAAATGTGCTAAAGACATCAATAACGAGAAGCATAATGCTCTTTTAACTTTAATGTCCCAGTCTGATTCATATTATGAACAATTTACTATACATCCAATGCACGAAAAAAAACTTAAAGCCACTGACACGGAATTATATCAGATGGTAAAAATACTCGATGCTCCATTAGATAATCGTACAAAAGATTTGGATTTAAAATGTTTCCCTGATTTATATCCTTATGGAGAAAATGGCCAAAATGAGACCAGAGACACTTGTTTAACTGCTTATAATTTTATTAAACGCCAATTATTATCAAAGCATTCGCAATTTCGTACAAATATACAGTATTTATTCTATCTGTTGAATGATAATAATCAGCGACAACTAAGTGCAGGCATATTTTCCAAATTGAATATTACAAATCCACGTGAAAAATATACTGCACAATCTTACTTAGCAAAATTATCCAATCATGAATTAGAATCTAATTTGAACACAATATTTGCACGATTAAGGAATACTGCGCAATATTGGAAGAAACCAAAAAATGAATTAATATGCATGACTCGTCATTATGGACCTCCAACATGGTTTCTCACTCTTAGTCCTAGTGAATTTGAATGGCAAGATTTACTACTATACTTACGTTCTGTAAATGGACCTTCAGCTTCGAAAAAATCTTTGAATGAATTGATTGCATTAGATCCAGTATCAACTTCACGATATATTGATAATATTTTTCGAGGTATGTTAGATTTCATTTGTTCTCCAGACAATCCTATTGGAGAAGTTGAACATTATTTTTGGCGTAGAGAATATCAAACCAGAGGTACTCAACATTTCCATATGCTTATATGGATTAAAAATGCTCCAATCATCGGAAAGTCATCAAATGAAGAAATAATTTCTTTTATACAAAAATACGTAACATGTAAAATACCACCAAAAGATCTTTCTCCAACATTATACCATAATGTTGATAAATTTCAAAGACATCATCATAATGATTATTGTAGGCGTACTAAGAAAACTGCTAAAGGTTTACGTCGAATCTGTAGATTTGGATTTCCACGATCTATTACAAATAATATAGTAATGAGAGATGTTGCTTTCTCGATTGCACAACGTAAACAATTAAAATCAAAATCACGTTTATATGATTTACCACGTACGAAAGACGAAGACATGATTAATGATTATAACCCTGCGATTCTTACGGCTTGGAAAGGAAACATGGATATCCAATTTGTCGGGGAAAAGTCTAACTTTATTGTTAATTATGTTACTAAATATCTTGTGAAACCAGAAAAAAGTAATGATGTTGACACGTTTGGCATAATTAATTCAACAAAATCATTATCAAGTAACTTATGGAATATCGGAATGCGTATGTTAAATCACAGAGAATGTGGTGCACTCGAAGCTGCTGATACTCTTATTGGTAATTCTTTATATGGCACAGATTGTAAAACTACAATTCGTTGGTTAGATGTTAATATTATAAGAAATAGAAAATTAAAACCACGCGCTCAAATTGAATTATTAGATAAAGATTCTCATGATATATTTTGTCCGTCATTCATCGATACTTATTATCCTGCTAGACCTGACAAATTGAATTGTATGAACTTATATGATTTCGCCAAATGGTATGACACTACTTATAATAAACCATTGAATAATAATGTTGAGTACTATGAAATAAGTAACAAATTGTACTTGAAAAAACGAAAACGTCCTTATTTAATAAATCATTATCAATATAACGTACACTTAGAACCAGAGAAGTACTATTTTGCTATGTTATTATTATTTAAACCATGGAGAGATATTGCTGATTTGAAAGAGAATTATGACGATTACAGTACTGCATTTCATTCAATTAAACCACACCTTGAAATGGCAGAAGAATACCATGAATTATTGCAAGAAATGCAAAAAAATTTTGAAACTATGCAGACGGAAATTGAGAAACATATAAAAAACTGTGATGAATCAAAAAATTTTGAGCATAATCAAGTTGATTCCAATAGTTCTGATAACTGTATTCAAATGAAACTTAATGATGTTATGAAAGACTACGTAGATGCTATTGATAAATGCGAAAACGAAAATATTGAAGATATGATTCCTAAATTAAATTTGGATCAAAAACGAGTGTTTGATAAAGTAACATCTTCATTAACTTCCGGTATAAAACCTTTACGTTTGTATGTTAGTGGAGAAGGGGGTACAGGAAAAAGTTTTCTTATCAAGACTATCAAATGTTGGACGAAACAAATTTTAAAGAAAGATACTGCTGTTTCAGCTCCAACTGGCATAGCAGCATTTAATATAGATGGATTAACAATACATAGGTTATTTCAACTTCCTGTTGAACATGGAACTACAGCAAAATATTCTTCTCTTTCAGACGCAGCTTTAAAAATAATACGAGATCAATTGAAAAATGTAACATTAATCATTATTGATGAGATATCTATGATTTCTAACGTTGTTTTAATGTATATTCATTTGAGATTATCAGAAATTTTTAATACTGAAGACGATAATGATGGATGGTTTGGAAAAAAACACATATTATTTTTCGGTGATTTATTACAACTTCCACCAGTACATGAAGAGCCACCATTCTCTTGTCTATCAAAATCAAAATCTGATAAATATATTGGATCAATAGGTAGTTTTGATTTGTGGTCAAAATTTTCTTACGATGAACTTACAATAAATATGAGACAAAATGGAGATTCCACTTATCGTGATATGTTACACAAAATACGTATTGGATTCCTATTAGACACTGATATTACGTTATTACAAAAACGTCAAATAATATTACAGGGATCAAATCATGATGAAAGATTACAATATCTTTGTAATTACATTGATAGTTTGCCAAAAAATATAGTCTGTTTGTTTCCAACATGTGCCCAATGTGATGCACTCAATTTTGCTATGTTATCTCGCATAAAATCAGAAGAAATAAAATTAATTGCTAATGATATAGCTGATTGTTCTATTTATGTTAAAAAAAAAGCTTTAAAATTGTTAGAAAAACATGAAGATGATACTTCGCGAACAGCTGGTCTTGGAAGAACTATAATTGTTAAAATTGGAGCTAAAATAATGATAAGGAGAAATATTGATATTACTTTAGGTCTTGTTAATGGTACAATTGCTACACTCAAATCCATTAATCGAAGTATTGATAATAGAAATCATATTGAACAAATTACTATTACATTAAGTAATGGAACTGAACATATTTTAGAACGCTGCAAAGTTAAATTTCAGATAATGAATAATGCATTTATTATTCGAGAACAATTTCCTATTACTGTATGTTATGGAATGACGATTCACAAAAGTCAAGGGTTAAGTTTGGAAAATGCTGTTGTAGAAGCTGGAAACTCAGTTTTCAGTTGTGGTCAGACCTATGTTGCACTTTCAAGGGTGACTTCGCTTAACGGGTTAATTCTAATTAATTTTGATCCTTGTTCTGTTAAAGCTAATAATAAAGCTATTATTGAGTATAATCGACTACGTAAAATATATAGACCTGACTTAACTACAATTCAACATAATAGTATGATTCAACATCGTAAAATTTATGACATACAATGGACGATTCCTAATAAGTACTTGCAGTGCCAAGTTCCAGTTGATCCAGATTCAACGGAAAAGTTATGGCGTATACGTGGTTTACCAAATTTTGATGGTTTATCATGTTATGCAAATTCCGTTTTGCAATGTGTCATGCATTGCAATACAATTAGACAAAAACTTATTAATTTAAAATCAAAAAATTTAATCAAAGAAATGATTGAAAATTATACTTTTATGGATGATGTAAATGTTTGGGAGATACGCAAATTTGTCAATGAGAAATATATACAACAACAACAACAAGATGCTGCAGAATTTTTTACAGAGTTTTGTCAAAAAGTAGAAAATCTAAATAAATGCGTAGAGCGACAAATATGTATTAGACGACAATGTCGTACCTGCAGTTACACGATCGTTGATAATAATGATATGGATAATGTATTATATCTTGCAGTACCAATTGACAGAAAAAAAACATATGATCTTCAAAATATAATTGACTATAATATAAATTGTTGGTTTGATTCTGGAGCTTCGTGTACGAATTGTACATTAGGAACATTTCTAGAAAAATTAGAAATCATTCAAACCAGTAATGTATTAATATTAGTGCTTAAAATTTTCGAAATTGAAAATAATATATGCACAAAAATAAAAAATGTTAATATAAAAGCTGTTCCAAGCACTACATTAAACATTAATAATAATAAATATAAAGTACTTAGTGCTATATTCCATCTTGGACATGGTATACATAATGGTCATTATACATGTGTATTAAAGGGAGAAAAATCCAAATGGATTCTAATTGACGATAATATAGTACAATCAACTAGTTGGCCTCGAAATTCTAAAAATGCTTACATATTTTTCTTAGAAAGAATACGCTAATGGTTATAAAAATAATTTAAATGAAATGCACGAATAAAACATTAAAAATTCAATGATTGAAATATTTACACCTACATAGTTAGTAACTATAACATTTTAAAATATTTCATTCCTTGGCAGGATATCTTCTCATGGTGACAACGGGCAATGGAAATAATATTGTATATATTTCTGGGTAAATCTCCTGTGTAACGAACTATATAGGTATATGCCGTTGAAAAATAATAAATTATATGAAATTATAAAATAAAAATGAAAACTTTGTTATTATACTTATAATTTTTAAAATATATAAAAAAATTTTAAAAAATACTCGGAATGTAAGAAATATAAAAATTAGAGAAATTACAGATACCCGGAGGGACGAAGTATAATATTGGATTGTGTCTCACAAAAATAGGCAAAAGTCGGAGCCTATTTTATAATTTATTGTTAGCAATTATACGCACTGAAAATTATAAATGGAAACAATATAATTAAGAAAAAAATATAGAATGAATTGCGGATACACGGGGAGACGAAGGATTATATATACTATTGGATTGCGTCTCACAGAAATAGGCGATGGTTGGGGCCTATTTTATAATTAAAATGTCACTACTATTCTAATTTTTTATTCCAATTGAAATATATGGGCTCTGAGATGGCAAATAACATGATATAGCAGCCAGGGGTTAAAAAATACTGCAAACACTGTAAAAACTAGTCTTTTATTTTAAAACACTATAAAATGTTTGAAAATTTAACTTTACTTTTTAAATGGAAAACTTTGCAAGTATTTTAAATCTTAAAACACAATATATGTAATTTATAAATTGATACACTTATTTTTTCAGTTCACATTTACAAGAGTGATGTAATGATATTAATATTCTGTTGATGAATTTTAAAAATAATTTAGAATAGTTTTATTCTAAGAAAAAAAAAATTCATACACTGCATAAAGATAAGATATGATATCAGGGAAAGAACCAAACCAAATTTATTCTGAAAATAAGATTTAGAAAAATTTTTCTAATCTTTTAATATATTTATTAAAAAAATTGTTCTAGTTTTATATTTGAAAATTATCGTAATATATAACAGAATATTTTTCGAAACACCTCTTAGAGGTAAAAAAAAGACGAGCCAAGGTACTTTTGCCCCTACCTTTATACTCATATTTACGTAGATAAAATAAAACAAAAATCACAATAAACTAACAAAATTAACTAATATATTTTATTATAGTACTAATTATATGTTGAATATCTTAAAGTTTTAATGGGACAAAATTGAATTTGTAAACAAAATATTAAAATCATTATTAAAAAAAATACTTTATTCTCTATACATTGCATACAAAAGATGTGATATCAGGGAAAGAACCAAGTCAGATTTATGCTGAAAATAAGATAAGATTCTGAAAATATGTATATACACATATATATGTAATAGTTTTATATTTAAAAACAATTTATACACTGCATAAAAAAGATGTGATATCAGGAAAAGAACCAAGCCAAATTTATGCTGAAAATGAGATTCTGAATTTTTTTTATAATCTGTAAATGAATTTTAAAAATAATTTGCAATAGTTTTATATTAGAAAATTATCGTGAAATATATTTAGCATTTTTATTTCACCCATTTTATAATAATCTGATAAAAATAAAACAAAAATTACAATAAACTAACAGAATTAAATAATATATTTTATAGTACTAATTTTATGTTAAATATCTCAAAGTTTTGATAAAAAAGATTCAAATTATGAAAAAAATTCCGTTATTGTTTATACACTGCATAAAAAATGTGATATTAGGGAAACAACCAAGCC
>JABFOU010000257.1:0-10738 GCA_022817745.1 Scelioninae gen. 1 sp. ZL-2020 | reverse complement strand
ACTGAAAAATTGCTGAAAAAAACTCGGAAAAAACTCTGAAAATGTGCCAATTTTAACAGATTTTCAGAGTTTTCCAATATGTATGAAAATCTTTGAAAAAGTCTGAAACTAAAAAAGATAGAAAAAATTTAAAAGATATTAGTACTAAAATAAATCGTAAGAAAGAATAAAATTTGATATTTTTGAAAAAAAATTTCAATCTTTTTCAATCTTAGACATTTTTCAGAGATTTTCATATATATTGGAAAACTCTGAAAATCTGTTAAAATTGGCACATTTTCCGAGTTTTTTCCGAGTTTTTTTCAGCAATTTTTCAAACTTGATTTTCAGCATTGTTCAGACGTTTTTTCAGCAAATCATTTCCAAAAAGGAGGCCATTGATAGCATGTGACATAGAAATTGTGTATGTTGATTGCATATGTAAGGTTGCTACCAAATTACTTACTTCCCAAGATGTGCTTTTAAAAGCTGATTTTGATCAACAATTATTTTCTTGAAAAAAATAATAAGACTTTTCAACAGAAATACATAACTGTAACCTTAACCTTTCCTACAATCTTTTTTAATACATGTTTCAAATTCGTTAAGAATTCAATAGAAAAAATGTGTTTAAAATAGTAAATTATATTGCTACGAATATAATATTGTAAATACAATTTTAAGCAACAACAAATTAATTTTTGTGCCGAAACCATGCGCGACTAAACTATGGAATTGTTTTTCTTAAAATGTAATTTAGTTAATTTTAACTTATTAAAAAATAACCTAATAAAAGCGGAATATGTGGATGATATTCGGTATGCAAATAAGTACATATAGTCATTTTTTTAAACTTTCCGGAGAAAAACTTAAAGATAACTTAATCTGCAGATAATGGCAAAAGAAAAGTAATAATATAGTATGTACGGATATTATGTTTATTGTGTATGTCTCGAGGCTTGTAGTTTCACGAATGAAATAGAAGAAGACATAAAAACAAAAAAAAATCTAAATAAAAGGATGAGCGAGAAATCACCTAGGACAAGTATCTTCGATTATCGAGAGCCTGAGGTACGAGCGTCATGGGCATGTGCTTACATGTTCATGTTCTTCTCGAAAACTGATTAATTATTTCACAGAATAATTCTTATTATTTAATTTTTGTAAACTTAATGAATCAATACCATTTTTTATAACTTCAATTTAAAAAATTGAAATAAATTACAAATAACATATATATGCTTTTTCAGTTTGTTTTAACAACTATTTTTGAATCGTAGACATTTGTGTCATCCACATATATCTAATTAACAATTATGATTATTTTGTTCCGGCATTAGTTATTAACATAATTGTTTTTTCCCACTCTTATTGCTATTTTTCTTTTATTCACATATCTATTGTTTCTCACGACCAAGTATTGCTCGGTCCGACTTGAGCATTGCGTGTTCCAGCTTCGAGTGCAACGTTGGATATTCCATCTGGTCCTGGCGCTTTACTGTTCTTGATCCTATGATTGGCCTGAAATGCAGCAATTATGGACAGGTCAGACTTGTAGAAGCAAGTCGGGCCTGGAGAGAAACTTGTGGAATTTTTCAACTTAGCCATCACATATTTGTATGGTTTAACCCATGCATCTTCATCAACATCTTGGTAACGCTCTTGCCATTACCGACATTTTCTTGCATTAATGACATTTTGATAACTTTAGTATTGTTCCTGGAGTTCATCATAATCTGGCAGTTCTTTTACTCGCGTTAATTAACGTCTGTGAATGATAATTTTTTACGATGGCTAGAGATGTTCTCGTTATACTACACTGAGAAGTAGTAATTTATGCAATTTTTGTTAGTTTTTAATATATATATATATATATATATATATATATATATATATATATAAATTTCAATATATGTATATATCTTTTTATGTTTCTTTAATATAATTAAAAGTCAGTAGAAATTAAGTTATAAAATATACTATATTGATTTTTATACTGCGACTTAGTTCAGATTATACCGCATTAATTTATAAATACGGTTAACATTTTAAATATAACTATTTTCTTTATTAATCTATAAAAGAAATACATTATTTGATTTGGCTATTGTTTTAGTACAATTCAACTAATTTTTCAGTTAATTTTACTGAAAAATGTTGGCTGTACGCAAGAATAACTGAAAAACATAGTTGAGATCAGAAAAACTACAATTTTCAGTTCAATAAACTAAATTTTATAGTTAAAATAAGTTTTGACTAACATTTTTAGTCATAGGAACTGAAAGTTTCAGTTAATCTCATATTCAACTAAATTTATTAGTAGTTTTAACTATCAAAATTTTTCTCAGTGTAATAAACATTATAAGTATTGCGTGAAGTTTGATAAAATTTCATGAAACCCGCAATGTAAGGGAAACAGTATAATTGCACTAGATCAGTGTAAAAACAAAATATCTATGATAAAAATATTTTGGTAAAAAACACACTAAACTAAAAACAGTAACCAGTGTCCAAATGTCTTCAAATAAGAAACTTGTTTCCCCACTGATTTCATGAAGGTTAAAATAGCTTTCATGAAAAACATTTTTTCATATAAATTATTATTTATAAACTCATAATTCCTAAAATATATTCCACTACTGATTTATCACAGCAATTTAAAACTGAATTTACCAGCAATTAATTATTGTTTTTATAAACTATCATATATATCTTATAATTTTATTTTTGCAATAGCACGAATCTTTATGATTACTCTATGGCAAATATTACATGCTTTCATAAAACATTTTTCCTTTTATGAATTACTATGAAACTTTACACAAGATGTGTTTCATTTAATCTGAAGTTGAGTCAGAAGAACGTTCACGTTAAATTTCCTTTCTTGGTTCATTTTGCTGAAATTTAGATAGATTAGTCTTTTCAAATGAACACTCTTAAAAAAGTTAGTTTGATGCAAAAAGTTTTTCTCATTTTTAGGAAGATTTTCTTGAATTAAGAAAGTTTCTAACGACATTTTTTAGAGTGATGTATTAATTGGGCATTAACATTGTGTTAGTTTGTTAGTTTGCTAAATTTGCACTACAAATTTTATATATTTTAATTTATTAATAAATTTTATTATATATACATATTTATTACAATAAAGAATTGATTAAAAATATGTATCTTTATAATTTAACCCCCATAATTGGCATTTACAAAGTATACCACCCAATAGGTGGTATACTTTACCACCACCCAAGAGGTAAGATGGTGAGGGACGTATTTCTTTCAATAAACATTGCAATAATATTATTGTATTAAGATATAAGCTTATCTGAAAACAAAACGACGAAACAATATATAAAGTGTAATGTGTAATGAGTTTCAGTTGAACTGTCGTGGCGAGTGGTCGCGCTTTGTTTTGCTCTTGAAATGAATACTGTTATATTACTATTAGCCGAGGAAAATATTTGTGTTTCTATGAACGAACGTTCACTTTTCGCTCATATGTTTAAACACCCAAAAACCAAGAAGATAACTCAAAAGAGATGGAGGAGAATAAACTGGATCAAGTTTTAAAGTTTATGGCGGAATTTCGCACAGATCTTGCTGAAATTAAATCAAACACAAATTCAATGAATTCTCGTCTGGAGCCCATTGAGAACAACGTTGCTGTACTACAAAATGAGGTACAAAATCTGAAGCAGGAAATTTTTAAATTAAAGAAGGCTGCAAGAGTTAATAATCTGATAATATATAAAATTCCTGGCAATGAAGCGATAAACATAGATCTGAAATCTAGACTAATAAACATACTACAAAAACTAAACACAGATATTTCAAACGACTCAGTTGTTTCGGTATCAAGATTGGGAATCAAAACTGGTAATAGACCCGTAAAAGTATGTTTTAACTCTCAACATTTAAAATCTTCTATATTTCAGCACATTGTTAAGCTAAGAGAAATGAAACTGGCTATTTCCGACGATTACACTCCCGAGGAGAGTATTATGAGAAAATCGTTGATTAAGCTTTTCCCGGCTCTGAAACAATTGGGGTACAATCCAAAAATCAGAGGAGACAAATTACTGCTAGAAGGCAAATTATATTCAAGCGAAGAAGCTAAACTATCTTTCATAACGCCACACATAGCAAACGCTGGTAAAACACCAGCTTTATCATCAAAAGTTTCGCTATCAAAGAATTCAAAGCAGTAGTCTTCTCAAACGATCCGATGCCCTCCTCCAGAGGAAGAGGTGCTACAGTCCCCACTCAAGTCAATTTTCCCTCCAACTAATACTAAATCTATTCACACGATTAATCGAAACTCTAAGCGCAGGCTAGAAGAAATGAAAAATAATGAACAGATGTATAAATATCTGAAACCGTCTTCTCTTACAACGCCGACTGAGGTAGTGGAGACTGATGAAATGTGACAACAGAGATTCGATGAAAGTTATGATTATTCTCAAATCATCCAGAATATCAACAATGGAGATTTTCGTCGACACCAAGATGACAGAACTTCATGCACCGAGAGCTTGAACAATTGTGAAAGTTTTCTTGAATCATCATCGATGAAAAAGGTGAAAACTACAACATCTAACTTACGGAGGTCACAATCGAAGACATACAAGTGCGCGGAGAATAATTCTAGTAATGTATCGTCGAACTCATTTGAGGTTATGTACTGGAATGTGAAATCTTTCAAAAATTTTTATACTCATTTTTGTGATATTGAAGAGTCAACCATCATAGGTCTTACGGAAACTTGGTTATCTGAAGAACTATCTCCAATTCCTAATTGTTTTTTGCAATATGAATTTCATTACTCAATTGCAACAAAGAAATTTAATAAAGGTAGACCAAGCGGGGGTCTCATATTAATGTTAAACAAGAATTTTTATTCTTCATCTTTACTGTTTAGGTCCAACAATTGGATATTTATAAGGGTTACTTCCAGAAGAAAAAATAATACAGAATTTATTGTGGGACTGGTATATTTTCAACCTTCAATCGATATTGAGCAATGTTTAAATAATCTACAAATGGATTTATTTACTTTACCTGAACTACAAGATTCTGTAACACCTGTGATGATTTTAACATTAGACTGGGTCTTTTAAATCAATTGAGCTCTCATCTTCCATTCAATAACTCAGAAATATACTCGGAAAGACAAACTTTAGATTTGATAGAAAATGGCAGAGGCCGCACTCTTGCCGCATTTTTCGAAAATAATGGTTTTTGCGTATTGAATGGTAGAAGCTCACGGGATTGTCCAGCACAGTATACTTTTCTTGGGGCGCCTGGCAAAAGCATTATTGACTTTGTTTGGTTTAAACATGTGAGTATGGATCTCGTTGATAATTTTTGGGTTGATCAATGTGTTACAATGTCCGATCACTTTCCTATTATTATAAGCCTGAAATTATGTAACTCACTTTGCGGATCGAATGTCGTCAACTGGGTGAAGCCTAGGGAAATTATGATCTGGAATTCAGCTTTATCTTCCGAGTTTTCTGCTCATATGTATTTTTCTGGAAACGTAGATAAAATATTCGGTGATGTAGATGAGATTAACGACAACTTGTTGAATACAATAAAAGATTCCGCTAAAATTACGGGTATGTCGTCGACTAAACGTGCTAAAAAGACTTCATTGATATTTAACAATAGAGTATGGTTTGATGAGGAATGTCGGAATGTGAAGCTGAGTCTGCGCAAACAACTTCGCATTTGTAAGAGGGACAACTTTCAGGAACCCTCATTGAGCTCTTACCTTGATTTAAAAAGACAATTTAAAACAAAAAACAAACAAAAAAAGAAAACATGGGAAGATAATCTTTTGATCTCTTTACAGAATGCAAAGGATTCAGCCTCTCGTTGGAAAATTTTGAATAAATATCGAATGAAAAAAAATAATCAAAATTTTATAAAAAGAGATAGATGGCTTGAATACTTAGAGACATTATACTCTCGTAATTCACTTTGCGATTTTCAATGTTTTATAGACGCGAGACACCCGTTCTTAGACAAAAAGATAACACGAGAAGAAGTTTTAATGAGTATAAAGATGTCTAAAAACAATAAAGCACCGGGTTTAGATTTGATTACTAATGAGTTTTATAAAGCCCTTCCTATCAATTGGATCTACTATGTAACATGTTTTTTTAACAAAATATTAGAAACGGCGGTTATTCCAAAATCTTGGGGTTACATTAAAAGTTTTATGCTACACAAAAAAGGGGATGAGTTCGACCCACAGAATTATAGTAGTATCGCTTTAATTAACTCAATCACAAAGATATTTACATATATTATAAATAAGCGTATCTCTACCTTCTGTGAATCGAATAATTTACTACCGGAATTTCAATCTGGCTTTCGAAACAATCGTAGCTGCCTCGACAATTTATACATTTTATACTCTTTAATCCAAATCCAATTCTCTAAACCGAAGCAGAAGTTATATGCTATGTTTGTTGACTTTGCAAAGGCATTTGATAGCGTCGAATTCAATATTCTGTGGGCTAAATTATTCTCATCTGGTATAAGTAGTAGAATAATTAGAGTAATTCAAGGTTTATACGAAAACGCATACACCTGTATAGATACTGCAGAGGGCGCCACACCATTCATAAAAATATCCAGAGGAGTTTTACAAGGGGAAATACAAAGCCCGTCTCTGTTTACTTTATTGATAGCAGACTTTGATGAATTTTTGAGAGCGAGAGATGCCAGAGGTATAGCGATAAACCACTCCTCGGAAATTAATGTATTAGCATATGCGGATGATTTGATTCTTTTGGCAGATTCGCCACTGGAGCTTAAACGGAAATTGAAACTGCTCGAAGAATATACTGATCTGGTAAAACTTCAAGTAAACGTCCTAAAGTCTAAAGTGGTGATATTTCAGAGGGGTGGTTGTCGTGTTAACTCATGTCACTCGATTTTTTATTTTAATGACATCCCTCTGGAGATAGTCCAGAAATATAACTATCTGGGAGTTAGCTTCTCTAGTAATGGTCGTTTTGGCAATATGACATCTGTAAAGATGGAAGAAGCAAATAATTATATTGGATCAAGCTTGAATTTGATTTCTCGAATAAATACTAACTCCTGGAAAGTTATTAACGAAATTTATAACTCTCTAATTGAAAGCTCTTTCTCTTATGGTTCTTGTATATGGGCTCTTCAATCTCTTGATGAATTAGAAAAGATAAAACTGCGATTTTATAAAAGGGTCTTACATTTGCCATTGAACACACCCAATTGCGCAGTGAGAAGAGAAACTGGATCCTTACCATTCTCCTTTCCTGTTATGAAGGGTATAATGTCTTGGCTGAAAAAGATTGACGATATGAACAGTGATAGATACCCAAAAATGTGCTGGTATCGTACACTACAACTGGCAAAAACCGACAAAACAAAACGGAAACATAATTGGTGCTTACAGTTATCCCAAATTTTTGATGAAATTGGTATAGATTTGTTGGATGACTCCTTTTCTCTGAGAAATATGCTGAAGGACTCAGCTCTCTTGATTGAAAGTTATAAAAATTTACTGTTAAACTCTGCTTTTGAAAAATCAACTAGTTCAAATAGTTTGCAAATATACCATAGTCTTCCAGCAAATCTCACCACATACTATTTAAACTTTGACATACCGTTATACATGAAACAAATTATAGCTCAAATACGATTAGCGAACTATTACAATTTTAAAATTATACATAATGATATTTTCTCCTTCGAAACTGATGGATTTTGTAAAGTTTGTCATAATATTCAATCGGTAGATAATTTATTTCATTTTTTAGCTGAATGTCCTGCTTATGAAGAGCATAGAACCAAACTGTTACAATTTTTTAATAAACCTAACGAACCATCTACCTGGTTATACGCACTATCTTTTCTAAATATTGTCATAGCAAAAAAATTTTGCACTTTCGTTCTCTCCGCTTTAAAGATACGACAATCTCGGACATGATTATTTTATACTTGTAATTATTCTTTGTATTTTACTCATTGACTTCAATTTTTATTGTCTGTAAACAAAAATGTAACTGAAAACTCATGTATGGATCTGCTAGATCGATAAAAATAAAGTACTTTATAAAGTGTAATGCTACTATGCACTAATACTAACACACTAACAGTTTATTAAGCTGCTATCAAAAGTAATTTATTCTTAAAAATTAACTTAAAAAAATACTACAAAAAACAAGATTTGAACTGCTATTATCATAATTTTGTACACTTAAAAACATTACATTCGTCGAAATTAAATTCTTAAAAATGAAAATCTTGATGGAACACTTTAACAATCTTGACAGTTATGGAATCGATTGAAGTATCATTGGAATTAAATTCAAACCATTAAAGTTTGTATAAAAAAACGTGATCACTTATTCTGATTTGAATCCAGGATTTGAGTTCGATCTGCCCAATAGGTTGCACCGTTAAGCTGTATGTTAAAAACATCAATTTTGGACAAACTAATAGCTTTTATTCCATTATTAAAAAATATTTAATTTGATTTAAACGGACAAATTATTGGAGTGCGGATTATTATATTAGTTTAATGGGTATTATAAACAAGTCTTTAAAAACTATACCACGACAATAATATTGTGGCTTAGTTTTTTGACCATATCTTTAATTATCAATTTACAAAAAGATATTAAGATAATTTCAAATATAAATAATTTTGTAAATTACTGTCAAAATTCTCGTAATTCAGTGAAAAATATAAAAATAAGTTATTTTGTTACTTTTTACAAAATATCTATGCAGACAAAAGTTACTTAGTTAATAGTAAAATTTTTTTAAGTTATTCGAATAGATCTATATTGTGACTTTGGTAAAAGTAATATTTAAACAATATATTTAAGGTTAGTTTACAAGACAATTAAAAATAAAAAATAATATAAAAATCCACAAAATATCTCTGACTATGTTATAAATGTTATTTATTACTTATTATACAGATATTTTTCTAATAATAATATTCAATTGTACACATCTTGTTGCATATCATTCTATCATGATGTATAATAACGTCATTTAATAAAAAATAAAAATATTTTACCTCCAAATGGTTAAGACAAAGAAAAATTACAGTTTATTTTATTTTTTCCGCAAAATATCTTCCAATTATTCAAGCACAAACTAAATATGAAATCCTTATAATGCCTGTATAACGTATAATGATGAAATCTGGATATAGTCTGTATATAAAATAAAAAAAATTTTAGTTGTTTTTCACGGCATTTCAATTTCGTGATTAACGTACGCTTTTTACAGAACGTCTTGTTCGTTCTATGTACATCTGCTATGTACATTTTGTATCTATTCCGTAGGTAACATTTAAAGAATCCCTAATAGTGCGCATAATATCTTACGATATCATTTCCGAATATTATTAGAATATCTAAATGTCCCCCTGTATATATATTTGTAGAACATTTTCAGGATATTGTATAATATTTTTATTTATTTTCTAAAGAAAATATTGTAAAATATTCTATGATCTGAGAATATCCCCAGAATAGTGGACATTTGAATATCTTACGCGATATTATTGAAATTCGAAAATAATATTACTATCATATTCTTAAAATATTAGGCGCTATTAGGGATAACTCCGTTCGATTTGTTTGTAACATGGTCAAGTCGATTCAAATTTAATAAAATATGAATGTTTTTATATGTTAATAAAATTTATATTGTAAGTCTAAAGTAATTTGAGAAAATATCATTAGTTTTCTATTTGGCTTTTTAGAATGTTTTATAAAAAATCAATTATAAATATTATTAAAATTAAATATTAAAATGTTGATTAAATTCGGTTGAAATTAAAAGAAAGTTTCTTTATGAATTAGCAGCGTTGTGAAAACAGAATACATTATTAAATACAGAATATATTATTATACATTAGAATGAAGTAGATGAATCTAACCTCCCAGATTATATAAATAATACATTAATTGTATATAGATGCATGAACGCAACCTAAATCATAGGTCCAACATTTATATGAAGTAATAAAAAGTTAAATATATGTATACAGTACACTGAGAGAAAAAGTGAGTAAAATTGACTTTATTTATACTTACATTAATATAATAACAGCTTCTATACCGGTTGAAAAAAATATCTGAAAATCAAATAGTATTAACCGTACTTTCCGGTTGCACCAACTCAAGTTGTCGATAGTTTTTCAAATGAATAAAATATTATTATTTTATTTAACATGAATTTTTAAAAACCTTTGTATAAGTTGAAAATATTTTTGAAGTAATATACTCCATTAAATAAAATATATAAAAATGCGAATGTGATATTAAATAATCTTTATTAAAATCGTATATACAAAAAGTGATAAACATTATTTACTGATATACAATGTTTACAAAACTTTTAATAACGAAATAAAACTAAAACTTTTATTTTTATATCAAAACCAATAAATGTTCATTTGTTAGTTCTCAATTCTTCATAATACCTCTTTATTTAAATATTAAAAACATATTTAAAATTTCAACCTATACTTAATAGCACACATTATAATGAAATTCTAAGTCATATGGTTTTTTAGCTCAATTTATACGAAGCGTATAATTAATTTATTATTACAAGAAACAAAAGAAACTAATTCGATCGGTTGCATAATATCAATTCACATATAACTTTCGTTTATGAATTATAATAATAATTTATAAAAAGTAATAAAACCCAAACTAATTACACAAATTGGGGAGTTATATGC
>JABFOU010000256.1:0-10746 GCA_022817745.1 Scelioninae gen. 1 sp. ZL-2020 | reverse complement strand
TAATCAAACTATGTAATTCAATTATATGAATGCTACGGTTTATAGGGTAAATGTTGTCAAACTCAACATTAAAGATCTTACTGAATTATTACTCTGAAAATATCTACGTTATTTGTTTTTGCTCATTATAAATCTAAAAGAAAAACGCGTAGTTTTATATTCTGAATCAATAATATTTTTTGTTATATATATATTTTGTAGACAAATTTGGTATACTTTGTCTTGTATAATTAAAAAATATCTAAATCTATTTCCATATCAATTTTACGAAAGAAGATTATATGAAAATTTCTGAGAAAATATCGTCTTTAAACTTTACGCACCTTTACTCTACTACTCTAGTACGATATAACTTGCCTTCAAAATTGATATTAACCTTCTTTTCTTTCCCTCTGGTTTACTTGAAGGGTAAGTGAGCCAGCTTGGCCTATACGGTATCCGAGGTATTCAGAAATATCGTGAAGCTCTGCGTTCAGAACGTTGCAATCTCATTCTAGTTTTAACTACAAAGTAGATATTTCATTTTATTTTGACTATTTAAAACCTATGTAAACATCAAAATTTGATTTTCAATTTGTACATAAATTTGCAGGTTACTTTATATTTTTCTTAAATCGAACTCTTTGTGATATTACATTATATAAGATAAATGAATTCGTCGGTACAATCAAAGCTGATACACAATTACGTGGAAGAATGATCAATACTCTTGAAAATAAAACAAGATTTTGGGGTCATTAATTTTCATGGCAAAAACTTGTTGCAGCAATGAGAAATTCGATCTTATTCAACGGCTTCGTTAGACGAGTTTGTCTTATCTGACAGCGATAGTTTGCCAATTTTTCCACAAATTTACCTTTACATTTCTTTTGCATGCGAAAAAAATTACGAAAACTGCGCAAGATTTAATCGTAAATGGCCACCCATGAAACTCGAACTTCCGCAAGCGAAGGAGCGCATAAAATACGGAAAACCCTACATTCATTATCTCGACACTTGGCGCCATACTTCTGATTAAGATAATATTTACGTGTGAAATTTCTTTTAATGCTGCGCGATCCCGAAAATAACTCTCGAATAATACAAGCACGGTCCTTTGAGCCAGAATTCGATGATTTACGAGCCCGACAAGTGGCACTTTTAGCGCGTAAATCTTTTTAATAACGATTATTGAATTTCCCGTAATAGTAATGAGTACAATTGAAGTTCTCGTTTAACCTTCGGAACACGAATCTTTATTCACTTTGATTCGCGATATTACAAAATGTCAGGATCTTAATGAGGACATTAGAACCGTGGAAATGATTCTCATTAAGGTGGTTATACAAGTAATCGGCACGTCGAGTTTTCAACTTCAACATCACGCCACGTGAATTAATTGAATCTCGAAAAACCAAAAACTTATTCATTATCGACGGATCATTTTTTTTGCCTTCCCATCTACTCTTTGCAACTTTATTTTTAAGTTATCGGGTGTAAACGAAAATATTAGATTACTGACATTTCACTGAATGTTATTTTTGGTAGAATAGGACATGACCGAAACGGACTTTTGACCGAAACGGACATTTGACCGAAACGGACATTACAACGAAAATATTATTGTTTCGATTAGGCCTTTTAGTTGATTGTTTTTGTTTAATTTTATCGAGAAAAGTTGAAGTATTTTGAAGTGTTAGATGGGTTTTAAACATATGAAAGCGTCAAATGTGTTATATATCACACATTATATACACAACATAATCTTGGTTACATATATGCCTTTATGAATATGTGTATTACTACGCATTTGTATTGTATATAATACTCTCATGACTCCGTAGAATTCCATATAGCTTACAAACGTGTTGCGTTAAAGCGCACCATTGGTGCATAGAGTTGAGGCTCTTTATATCCCTAACCTAAGCCTGCGGCGTTGCGTTAATGCATACATGTAATAATGAATACATGCCAAACTGCATTGTCCAAAAGTAATGCGACATAGACGCCATCTATAGTTTCGTATAACGCCGAGCGCTCTCATTAGGTACCTCTTTCCCCTTTTAGTTGGCTCTGCCGATTGTACAATGGATAAACGGTGACATCATTGATTACAATGTGCGATAACGGTTTTGAGATGTGATAATGTTAATGAATTACCTGCAATCGATTGAAAAAAAGTAATTAGTGGAATTGCATTATTAATGCGTGATTTAAAATTGGCTTTTGTGTTCGTTTTATTTCAAATCGTATTATTGTAATAAATAATTTTGTTTAATTATTGTATAATAATAACTTTTAATATATCAGTGTATTCAGAATGATTTGACAAACTTTAATTAATGTTTCATTTTTAAAAGTAAATTAATATTTCATGTGAACAAATAATGTTTGTAAAGTAGAAGTTTACAAACATCGCTTAATTATTAATGTAGACAAATTAGTTTTCATTGAGTTGATTGAATTGTTTCAAAGTAATAATTACGAGATGTGGCTAAAAAATTATTAGAAATGTGTATTTGATTTACATCTTATGAATTCAAATAGCATTAGTCAACAAGAGCAAAAAAACCTTAGGAATCTTTACAATGCACTGCGTAGAAATTCCCAAATCAATTGGAATTCCTGGTCAGAAATTCTATCTGTATTATTACTAAGGATTAATTGTTGTAAAAAATGTTTTGTGTATTATTGGACTGAAATATTTGCAATTTGTTTACATGAGAGATATGTAACCTGTATTATAACAACATACATGTATGTATGTTTTTTTTTAATATAATAACTAATGATATGCGTTTTTTAACAATTTTTTTTATTAATTTTCTATAGCTTTTACAAAATTGGTTTAATAAAAATGTAATGCGAAAAATTATATAGAATAATAAAAAATGGTCCTTCGAGCCGGAAAGCGAATTATTTTCTAAAAAAAGAACTTTCTGTATTTTACAATACAGAAATTTGATTATAAAATATAACGAAAATTGTATCATTCATTATTATTCTTATAAGTTTAACTCGGATATACATTATTACTTTTGTTTATTTAATCAATTGGTATGAATCATACTGAGATATAAAACTGCTTATTTCAAAACCAAAATTTTATATAATAATAAAGTTATACTTTATTACATCCTGTGTTGAGGATAACCTATGATCAAAACATTAATTTCATCTTTCTCACCAGTATCGTCTTTAATTTCAACAGTATCGAGGGAACAATTTTCCACCGTAAACGAATTTAACTTGCGTAACTTTTATCTCAGTTTGAGAGATATTTGCTTAATACCGTACAATATAATTTAAATGCAATCTGAAAATATAAAAATCATGAGTCCAATGTTGTAATAATAAACTAATTTCCGTTTTAAAATTAACCAAAAGATAAATAAATCTGATAAAAACTTTTATATATACAATAAAAATGATATATAAATACTCCCCGAATGAAATCACAATGTTGAACAATCTAATTTTAACGTTGAAATTTTTCTCTATTTAACTTACTTCAACATCAGTTTAATTTTCATTAATAGTTTTGATCAATCAATAGAAGTTGAATTCACATTATTTATGTATCATCATAAATTATGTTATTATATATACAAGTATCGTTGATTGATTTAAATATGAGTGAAAATGTTTAAAATGGGATAACATAAAAGCATATCCCAGAACAAACACGACTATTGAATAAACGCGATACATGACGTGGAACACGTGCGAGTGTTCGCAATATCTTGTCGCTCGCGGCATTATGTTCTCATTTGAGTAGCTGGACGTGGCCCGTAATTGGAGTCGCAGAGAGTTGTCGTGAGTTCGAAGGACTGGTCGAGAGATCGGTATCTGCTAATGGTGGACAAAACATAGCCCTGATTCCGCAACATAGCTCGTCGATCCTGGAGGCGCCTCCATTATCATCACTGACAATTAATAATTACCCGGTATCGATGCAATGATGATACCCGGAATCCATTTTAGCGTATAACGCGGTTTCGTGTTTGGGTACACTGGAGGCCCATCGTACACCATTTCGTCGGCCGATCGACCATTTTATCCAATAACTGGAAGGTGTATTAATGCATCCTACCGAGAAGATAACGCGCCACACCGTCGCCTCAAACTACTATGTATATCGATCTCACACGCAAATACACATATAGCCTACGCAACTTCATACTGCGATGCTCCCAAGTCATCCTTGTCTGCCACTATCCCAACATCAACCTGCGGCAATAGATCGTTCAAGCGTTACAAAGTAGTTACGAAATTAAATACTGGTTCGGGAACTGTGTCAGGGCTCGAAAGTTCACGCGGTTACACCATTTATCCGAACATATTTCGCCAACAGAATTCCCCAACATTTTCGCCACGAAAGATTCTATGGCTATACTTTGAAAGCAGTTGATTTTCAATCAAACTTTTGCAGTCTTTTTTTCCATTTGGTATTCATTTGATTCTAATGGTATATTATTCATGAAAAATTTGTATAGTGGTGGATAGTGTATAGAAATTGAAAATATATTTTTTAAGTTGCAAAATGAAAATATTGGTTTTTGAAGATATTCAAAAATACAGTGAACAAAGTTAATTAAGAATGGAGAAAACGAAAGAGAAACAACTGAAGAAACTAGTGAAAGTTATAAGTGACAAGGCGGTGATAAAAGATAAAGATGTAGCATTTAAATGATGAAATAATAAATCAAATTTTGTTACAAATAATTGCAAGTCTTTCATGTGTCTACGATGTTATTATTTATTGAGTAATCTGAGTAATCACTGTGGTTATTTTCACAATGTAATTAGTTTCTACATGAAACATTCTAACATTTACATAAAACATAACTTATATAATAATAAGACAAATTGTATAATAAAAAATAACTATTATTTGAATATTAACACCAAAAATATTAAAGTATCCTAAACATTACATGTATAAAATATTAAAATTAATGACCAAAAACTGCTATAATATAATTATTTATATAGAAATAATTTATACAAACAATAAATAATATTTTTGTAAGAAAATTTAACACAATTTAATGAATACATAATTAAATGCTATTATCATTTTATTATTTTATTTCGATTAAATCATAAAATGTCTAAACAAAACTAATTTATCTTTCATCTCAAAATGATAATGGCCTCAACTCGCTCTTATTTACTAAACCATGTTTAAACACACACAAAGCATTTGTCTAACACAGTAATTCAAATCTGAAGTGCTGCGAAACTATAACATTACTAGGAACCTAGCATCCGGTGTTGCTTAATGAAGTAAGCGCTAATGTGACCGGTTGCTGAGAGGCACGAAGAGACGCGCTTACAGCCGGGTGCCGAGATAACGAGGAACATGCGTTAATCACGAAATGGTCTAATATGGGCAGCTTACTACATCGCAAATAAATTGTCGACGTCGAGTGGACGGACGGTCGAAGGGGGTCATTCTTGTCCGTACGTGACCGCGTTCCCAAATGTTTGATGCTCCAGAGACACGGCACATATATACAATACACATAGATGCAAACCATGTGATGATTTGTAATTTGCATGAACATTTTTGATGCAACTGGAAAAGTAGTCATATTTCGTAAAAATTACTACTAATTTATCAAAATAAAAAATTCAAATCTGCTATGTGGCGAAAACCATCTTATAACAGCGAAAGTGGCGCCACTTGTTTTCTTAATAGGGTCTAAAAATGTGTATGTCAAATTAACGGCTAAAAATATATTTAGCCGTTAATATAGAAAACTAATAGTGAGGCCGTTAGCCACGCCCACTTGAGCAGACTAAAAACGAGTGGGAGAATATAAATTTAAGGTGGGGAGATTTTCATAATTTTACAAAATAGGTTAAGAAATGATATTTATGAAGTTGATAATAAAAATATATTATTTCATGTACATATATAAAATTAATTTGTATATAAATCTTGTCTGTTTAATTAGCATCTAAAATTTAGTAATTAATTCTCAAAAATGTATAAATACTACCTGAAATATTGATCTCGATTACGTTAATTATTTCGTTTGTTAAAATAACACGTTGAGTTGATTTGCCATGGCCTATCTGGTTTCGAGCGCAATTAGTCTGAAATCAAATATTAAAAAATAGCCTGACACTGTAATTGAAAATGCAGCAGCTTTCGCTTTGTTCATTTGGCAAAGTGTTCCTTTTCTCGGACGCGTGTCCGATGGCCTGGAATTAATTAATAACGCGCAGATTTTGCTGAATGAAAATTAATTAGAATGCATTCCAAGTCCCACGTAACGGCGCTCGCAAGATGGCGCGCATTTCGTGCCGCTTTTACCGTTCGAGCGATCCACCTGCAACGGCCCATTTATGAATTTCGTGAACGCGCATAGGAGCTCTATTTAAGCTTAATCGAAGGTGAATCTCAACGATGCCGCGAAGGTTTAGGACGAACATCAAACCGGATGATGGCCCGTGTAATTATGGTTTTGATTATTACACGTCGCGTCAGACATTTATTAATTCAACATATAACACTTTCGCACGTGTAGTTCACTATGAAAAGCAAATATATCCAACTTTTTAATTTCATTTAGGTCTATCCTAGAGACAGTTTTTATAAAATTAATATCAACTGCTTTATTACAACTGCATACTTAGAATTATCATGTTATATTTATATATTACAAATAAATTATATCAGGTGGAGGAAATTTTAAAAATCTATTGACAACATTGGACAAATTATACAAATGCCTATTTTCTATAGAGGTTGGTTAGTTAGAATTTTTTAGCAGTTTTGGCAAGAACTTTTAATGTGAGTAATTTAAGAAGTTGCACAAACAAATTTTAGTACGTATACTGAATTATGATCAAATTGAAAAATTGATTTTTCCAATTTTGATATTGGAAGTATAGATTATTGTGTAATCACCTCCGAAATGTTAGCAGCTTGATATATTGCTATTCTAGTTTAGTTGCAAAATGGTGCAAATAAACAATTTTTTATTATTCACAAAGCTAAAGGAGTTAATTGACATGGCAGGCCGTTCATTTTTCAGTGAGTCACATGGATATTCGATAAAATTCGGAAGATATTGATTATACACTACAGTGTAATCAGATATGTAATCTGGGCTGTTGAAAATCACGCACGATATCAAAAATTGGTTAACGGAGCGTTGTTTTCGTTGGCTCTTTTTCGTTGCCCATTAACACCATTTTGCCAAATTAAACACAAAAGTCGGCTTTTTGCACTGGTCGTGCTGAGGGAATTAGCTGTTTCAATTAAATTTTCTTATTTCTAGATGCCCTTAGGTGTGCGCGCGCATGACTCTTACGCGATGTTATTCTTCTTGTGTTCTGTTCTGAGTAATCGTATTACAACTTTACTGAGGCTGAATTTTATTTATGGCAAAAGGGAGGAGAAAAAAAGATAACGAAAAAATCAAGCAGAAGGGTGTAAAGCGAAAATGTGAAAGAAAACGAGTAGGAAGGCAAAGTGAAGATGGTGGTGAGATTCTCTCATTCGTAACCGACTCGTCACGTTTACACAAAAGGTACTTTCGACAAAAGAATAATACTGTTAAAAACAAGTAACATGGATAATCCACTTATGATATTCGTGCAAAATTGTTAAGGTATTTATTTTCACATTGAATGAAGTTCAATTTGAGTGAACAAAATTTATTATTGAACTGTTAATTAATTAATTAAGTTTTTTATATTAAGTTATTCGAAACAACAGGTAATTTATTTAAACAATTACAGATATTAAAAAAAAAATAACTTAAAGCAAACGGGTAACTTTGATTTCATATCATCAATTGCTGTTTGTGTGTGTGTGTGTTTTGAAAGAGAACAACAAAGTTGTTCATAGTCTTTTACTTGCTTTTCGTCATGCTTTGCATGAATTTAATGAGTTTTCCAACAATTTCAAGAAAGTTTTTTTAACATGGTCAAATCTTGGCTATAACATTGAAATGACAACATTATTATTGTATTGAAATGTTTATGTTTTACCCACTCATATTAAACATAAAATCTGATACCATAACAAGATTTTAATTATATCATAGCAGTTCCTTGTTATGGCCACGATATCCTCATGTTATCCTCAGACTCTATATACTGAGTTATTCGATTGCTACTTAAATTTTCGATACGTTTATGAATCAAAATACAACCAACAGAAAACAAATTTCCTTACCAGGCCCATATTATAGTCATGCTATTACCATATCAGGTTAAAATTATTCAATAATGTTGTCATTGCATTGCCCAAATGTTTCTTCCTTTAAAATGTCTTCATTTAACACGGTTTTTCAAGAGGTTAAAACAAGCCAAATGCATGTGACTTAGTTTTAAACAATTTTCTAATCCGTTTATGACAAAAGAGATGTATCATAAGTTGTACAACTAAATTGTCTAGAAAATAAATCTCTTTTTTACTCGACCTTATAGAATTGAATGACAAATAAATTCATTATCCATAGGAATAAATAAATAAAAATATAACTTTAAACATATTCATCGACCAAGCGATTTAATAATAATAATGCAAAAGGTCAATTTTTCTTTGTCATGTGAGATGCATTTCTGACGATGCTCATCTGCAGGCAACTTTTTGAATAAAAGTAACAGCGATAAGGATCTACGAAGATGACCCAGCTGGCCTATACCTAAATGCCCGCAATATTTCATTTTCCGTTGCAGATGCGGAAGAATTCGCTCTTCGAAATCCCTTTTAGGTTACAAGGGCGTATCACAAGTTTGAAAAACATTCTGGTTTTTGCGCGTTTTTTTTACGGACGTACGACTAATCGCTTTGAAGGATGCTTGTATAGAAAACCTTTTCTTTAGTGTTGCCCGAACGAACATTGAATTCGACAGTACAAAAAGTTTCGTACGGTCAAGTACTTTGGATATTCAACGTGACGTTAAGTACTCTTGCCAAAGTGTTTCAAGTTGTGTGGAACGGTTTCCGTCACGATGTATGTTTGTGAATGGTTTTTCGTACATCTTCGGTGTGCACTGAACTATGTCTGCTCAGTAGTCATTTTTTCGTCCTCGGCTTTGGCAATTCACTTTGTCGGACTCTGCATGGCCGACTAGAAAACATTGATAACAGCCAGTGGCGTAGGGAGCAGGAGGCCCTGCCCCCCCCCCCGAAATTTACAGTAAAATATGAAACAAAATTGACTAAAATGATTTCCTTTTATTCACACACACACATTATTTATACAATATTTTCTAAAAATATTTATTTTCATAATTCTTCATATTTAGTTATTAATATAATTGTTTATTTCTGTTCGCCTTCACGGCCATACAAGAAACGTTTATAGCCCGCCGGCTTTACATTTTTCTTTTTTTATTTATAACGCCGCTCTATCTGTATATCTCCCTCCCACCGGGCTTCCGTTTCCGATAATTGCGCTCTTTCACCCTCAATTTCTCTTTTATTCTCGATTTCCCTCAAAATTCTCAATTTTTCTAACCCCTTAATCCACGCGTTGCTCTCATTTGTATTCTCCATCACCTCTTTCCATCCTTTCTTCCATAGAAAATTATTAGATTAAAATATAATTGTGTTATGCATATATAGGGTCGTTGATGTCGGTTCAGAATGGAGAACATTTAGCAATGAAAAAGCTGGAGAAGATCCATCTCGTGTGGGTGGTCCAGAAAATCCTTTACTAAATGGATCTGATTTGTCCACAATGATTGGTCCTGGAACAGGTGCAGCATCTTATGACGAATTCGGAGTTGCAAAATATCAAAATCGCAGAACGGTAGGAACAGCGTAATAGTTTTACCATGAGACTTCTATAGCACACTATTTAATTCATTTTTATATATTTTCAACATTTTTTTAAAATTTTTAAATATATAAAAATTATACTAATACTTAGTATTAGTAATAATTACTAATGTATCAATACTAATGTATCAAACTAATGTATCACAAATTCTATTCTAAATGTAAAAAATCTTAAAAAAATTTTATCGAATTTCCTGATTTAAAATTTGAATATTAAATTTCCTAAAGGCTTTCTCTAAACAAATAAGTGTACAAAATTAAAAATAATTATTTAAAAATATACATTTTTTCCGTTTCAGATGTCAAGTTCTGACAGAGCACTCAAAAATGCCTTCCGTGAAATTAGTGCAATGGCGGACCGAATAAATTTGTCACAAATGATCGTGGACAGAGCCAAGTATTTGTTCAAAGAAGTTCACGATGGCAAAAATTTGAAAGGCCGCTCCAATGACGCAATCGGTTCCGCCTGTCTTTATATCGCTTGCCGTCAGGAAGGTGTTCCTCGCACATTCAAAGAAATCTGTTCAGTTACCACAATCAGCAAAAAGGAAATAGGAAGATGTTTCAAACTTATTCTAAAAGCTCTTGAAACTAGTGTGGATCTTATTACAACCGGGGATTTTATGTCCAGATTTTGTTCTAATCTGGGTCTGCCTAATATGGTGCAAAAAGCTGCTACGCATATTGCGAGAAAAGCTGTGGATATTGACATTGTACCTGGAAGATCTCCGATATCAGTGACTGCTGCTGCTATCTACATGGCATCACAGGTAATATTTCTTTCAAAATTGTTTCAGATTAATATTCTTTTTTATAGATAAATTCCCCATACGTAAAGTTAAAATTTTTTAATATTATTACATATTGAAGTACTTATAATAATAATCGTTTCAAAATCGTTTTAAATTACTTAAACAATAGTTCATATGTGAACTATTGTTTAAGTAATTTAACAC
>JABFOU010000255.1:0-10769 GCA_022817745.1 Scelioninae gen. 1 sp. ZL-2020 | reverse complement strand
GCTACATTTCACATGCTGGATCAGTAGTTTTTTTCCCGTGTAAGCAATATCGTTATGCGTCTTTGTTTACATCGAACATACAACAGCGTTGCCACGTTACACTACGAGCGTATAATATTCGAATCAACCAATGAAATTACGTCTAGAGTACAGTCAAAATAGAAACATTTTAACGATCACAGCTCTTACTTTACTACAATACAGTCGCTACAATAAGCTAAACTTTTGTTTGGTCTCGCTAGTTCAACCTTAAGCAATTGTCTAGCGAGAATCCCTATCGCTTTTGTTCTCAGATAAACCGGGATTGTGTACGTTTTACAATATTTATATCGTTTGTTATAACTACTATCTTCAATTTTACCTTCCTCTATATGTCTTTGTATATCCCTCTATTTTTTATTCTACTATCTAGTCGCTCATCAGTTTCTATTATTTGTTCTACTTCCAATAATTCTAACCCGTTTCTATTATAATAAGAATATAATATATTCTTCCCTTTCCTTCATATACGTATAATCTCTTGATTCTTTATTATTTTCAATCCAGCATTCCCGCACAATTGTATGGCATTCTTCTGATCTGAACTTTTTTTCGTATTTCATAGTTCTCAATCCCCAATCTATTTTTAATTTTTTCAATCCTATCTCTCTCCTAATTATATATTTCGGTGTGCTACTCTCTAATTTTAGTATCCATCTCATGTAATCTAACTGTACCTTTTCGAGTTCTTCCCTCTCTCTCCAACCCCTTACTTTGACTCCATAAGCTATTACACTAGATAATTAAATAACCAAAATCTTCTACCAAAGCCCCCTCTACAGTTTCTTTCCCCCAGTTCCCACGTTAACTTTGCCGCTTATACCCGCAATATACCTTTTTTGTATAGTTCTTTTATGTGATCTTTAAAGGCCCCTCCCTTATTATTATAAATATAAACCCTAAGTATTTGAAAATATCTACTTTTTATATGAAACTATCTTTCCATTTCCACTTGTCTTTTTTTACTCCTTCCCTTTTTCCCGAATACCAGCACTTTTGTTTTTTGTACGCTGAGTACTAACTGTTTTCTATCTAAGAACCTCCTCAACGAATCTTACATATCCTGTGCCGGCTCTCAGTTTTCAGCCAATAAAACAAGACGTCCGCATACGTTAGAAATCATATTCTTTCGCTATTCATTTTAACGCCACCTATATTTTTATCGGCTAATTCTTTTTGCACGCTTGCGGTGTTTATATTAAAAGAGAATCGGATTCAGCACACACCCCTGCTTCACTCCTTTCGATGTCCAGAACTTCACTGATGTTGCTTTTCTTGTTATTACCCTGACTTTTGTTTCCGTGTAGAGTTCTTTCATCCTTTCGATTAATCCCTGACTTGTCCCTTGTTATCTGCAACACTCGCACAGCCTGTGTCCACAGACTGTGTGGTCCACCGTGTGAAACGTTACTTTGAGGTCCACGAAGACAGCATATAACCTTCTCTTCTTTTTCACCGCCTTCTGACAGGTGATTTAGAAATGTTGTCTGTTGTGGACCTTTTCTTCCTAAATCCTGCTTGATTCTCCAGGATCATTTTTTTCTCTTCCACTTATTTCTCTAATCTTCTCCTCATTACTTCCGCGTAAAACTTGTATGCTGTTGAAAGAAGGAAGATTCCTCTGTAATTATTTGTATTCGCCTTATCCCCTTTTTTATATAGGGGGGCGATTATGCTTTTTTTCCAATCTTCCAGAATCCCCCCTTCTCTCCACAGAATTTTCAGGCCTCATTCGGTATTCCGTCGTTGCTAGCTGCCTTCTTCAATTTCATCTGCCTCAGTATATCCTCAACTTCCTCTTCCGTAGTGTCCTTGCCATCCTCTTCTTCTATCTTGTGTCTATTCTCCCATAGCCCTCGTGTCTTCTTCCGTCTAATAGCTGCATAAAATGTTGTCTCCATGCCTTCGCGTTTATGTTGTTCTTTACCCTTGACTTTTTTCTTCTCTTCTTAATCAAATATTCTCATGCGTCTGTCTTATTCCTCAGACTTCTGAGTACTGCTTCTTATTCTTCTTTGGCTTTCTTCTTTTCCTCCTTAATTAAGATTTTTATTTTCTTTTTTTCTTCTATGTATGCATCTTTGTTTACCTTCCCTTTTCTCCATGCCCTGTATAGTTTCACATAAACTTACAAAATAAATTTTTCCTACATAATTCCAAAAAAATTCCCAATGTTTGCTCCAGATCCCTGCTACATTCAAAAATAAAAATTTTAATTCTCTACTCTTTCCCTGTTTTTTATTTTTAACTTTCCACTTTTGGTCTACTATAAATTTTGTTTCTGCTTTTCTTTCCCTGACTGTATTTTGCTTTCTTTTTCCATATTATTTCCCTCTCTTTCGTTCGTCATATCTTCTCAGCACTTGCCATCAACAAACTTCCCACCGACAAACATCTTACCGAGACCCACTTTGATTTCTTTCCCATTCTCTGTCTGTTTTTTAAATATGCAATCATTTCTGCTTGCTCTTTTCGTTCTTCCAAGGTACGATCGCTGTAGATGAAAAGCTTCGTCATTTCAACTACACTTTTTTTTCATTATTTGACTTTTTTCTTCTGCATTACCTACTGTAACTATCAAGACTTTTTTGCTTACTCTCAAATTTTCAATCTTACATTCTACCTCCAAATTATCCCTGTACCATTTTATATCTCTTGGATAGCGAGATATTATTTTTTTTGTCACACGTGCGTCTAAATACCCCAATTTTCTCCCTGTGGATAGGGAGAGAAATCCCCGATTTTGTCCCTAAGGAAAATATTTTTAACCAATAAAACACGTCACGTGACGCGCGCTGAATACGTTGAATTCGCCCTATAGGCCCGTTGCGTACATGAGTTAGACAAAGATGTATACAAACTTTGTGTATGTAAACAAAGGTCGTATGAGAGCTATGCAAGTAGCCTATACATGTTCTAACTCGCCGCGCGCAGTGACGCAGTTAAAAACTTTTGTACTTCTTTTAAAAATATGAAATATGCAAAAGTTTAAGATTTTTAATTCAATTATTAACATTAAATTTTTATTTCGTAAGTTACAATATATAAACAAAAATTTTTATTTTTACTTATATATATAATTAAATAATTAAAGTAGTCCGGCCGTGTAACCTTATATGTTGAATTGTTTATGAAAATGGTTTTAAATGATAGTAAAAAGCTTGTTTTATCAATATATGCAAAAAAAATAGACACTCACCATACGAATTTTAAAATAAATAACAATGAAAAAGGCACTTTTTATACAGAGTCTTATGGGAAAGTTCAATGTGAATATGAAAACTAACAAATTGTGAAGTAATGATATGTTAAAAAGTACAAAAATTTGTAATCAAAACAATCAGTAATAAATAACGATTGTAATTATTTAATAAAAAATATAAGTGACCATGAATTTAGAGAGAAAATTAGAAAAAAACAAAGTGATTCATGCAAATTGCAGCCATTATTCTCAATCGTTGCGGAAACACAACTACCAACTTAAAACGCGCGCAATTTCAAATGTTTGAAATACGTCAACCGTTACTCAGAGTACTTTTTCTTATATATGATGCAATTTTTTTACTCTGCATAATGAGATACAGTATCTTTTAATTATTCAGCATGATTTTTCGAGATATATTTTTTTCCAATATGTTGTTAATTAACACGTCGTTGGTCGCATAGTTTTTAGCATTCTTGTCTCGCACTAAAAATGCCACTATAACTTCTTTATTTTGTTAGATCTAGCTCACAGCGCGATCAACGACTTTTTGAAAAAAGAATAACATTCAAAATTAAACGAGTAATTTTAGAATTCAATATCAAAAACACTCTACAAAAAAAAAAAAAATGAAATCATCTGTTTATATATATAAAATTTACCAAGAATTTTATTTGTTAAACGATATTTAATATTAATTCTAACAAAACTGGTTCCCTTGAAAACATTTGAATATAATTTTTTAAGAAATCTATAACTTTTCCTGAAATATATAATATGTAATTTTCAATTTAAGAAAACATAAGCCGCAGAGGATTAATTAGAAAAATCAATATTTTTTTTCAAATTAATTTTTTTCAGGCATCAAAAATTGTTTTTGATGCCTGAAAAAATATATATGTTCTCCAACAGAAATAAAACGTTGCAGCAGCTTTACTACAACGTTAAATTAAATGTTGCTGGAACGTTGCAGTAAAAGTTGTTCATTTTTTTCATTATATAGAGTAAAAATGTACAAATTTCTTGCTGCAACGTTTCATTTCTGTTCGGGTTAAGAAAAATGATGCATTTGATGTAAGAAATATTTATTCCATTTTTTTATTTTGATAAAGATTTTTTTTATTTTGTTTTATTTTTACATAATATATTATAAAAATAAATGAAACTAGGTAAGATAATTAATATATTATAGACTGGTTTATTTTATTGTTTTGGAACAAATGAATTTATCGGTTAATTATCAGTATTATATAATTGATGAACATTTTACATTGTTTAAGTTACGAAACAATAAGTTTTGGGAGATTTCAAAATTAAAAAGTTTCAAAATTGACATCTTTCATAATATAAAAGTAAAACAATTATTAAATTTATAATTTACAACAATAAAATATGAATAAATGAATCGAACGATCATTATAAAATCAGACAATATATAAATGACGAAACAATGATGTTTTATTGCGTGCTTAACAAGTTATTGATAAATTCTGTTACAGCTCCGACGATTTTTTTGTTCACAGTGACTCTAGGTTTTCCGTTGATACATACACCCAAATAAGCAGCTACGCCTTTTTCTGCATTCAAAAGAAACTCCTTTTTTAATTCATCTATTGTAACTCCTTGGCGTGCCATTTTTTGAAGAATACTATTAGACACTACTCTTTTTAATGGAAAAAGAGCTGGAAGATTTTCACGTTGTTTTTCAATTGCCAGTTGACGTTCAAAATATGGTCTAGTTGTCTCAGCTTTTTTTTTAAAGTATCATCAGTGATTTTAAAATGTCTTATAAGTCCTCTTAGTAAAGTACAATCTACATCAGCGCTATGAGCTTTTTCTAATAACGTTATCCATTCTGTTCCAACAAGATATTTTTCGGCTAAAACATCTTGCTTAGCTAATTTTCCTTGTCGAAGTAATGGTACTGTGTCAGTGAAACCATACAATATATCGCATAAAATTTTTTCTAGATTGAATTTTTTTAACCATGTTAAAATTAATGGAGCATCGAATCTAATGATATTATGACCAATCAGTAGAATTTGAGAGTTCAGATTTTTGAGAAATTCAATGAAACTCTGTGCGACTTCAAATGAAGATAAAGTAGTGACTTCTTTTCCGTGATGAAATAAACGGTCATTACGCACAATCAATCCAGTAGTCATTGAAGCTGAAGGATGAATTTTTGTAGCTGGTAAAATATACGCGGAAAATTCCATTGCTGGTTCGCATTGTGCTGCAATCTGTACAATATCAGCAGTTTTACCAAATCCTGTAGTCTCAAGATCAACAATGACGACTTTACATGAATTTTCAAGCGGAAAAAAATCTGGTATCCAACAATCTGTTACTGCTGTTGCAGCAATCGCGCGATCCATAGTTGATCCCATTCCGCTCATATATGTTATACCTTCCGTCCTTTGTTTTTCACGATCATTGGTAACCTTGAGCTTTAATTGTAATCTACGTTTCTTTGAATTAAGTGTTTTTTGTCGTTGTAGTTTCTTTTGACGTTTTACTTCAATCATTTCGCGATACTTTTTAGTCATGTTGCTAGTATGTAGTCCAACTCGTTGGTAAACATTTGAAAGATGGTTCGCGCCCTCATTTTTCTGCAAAACAGCTGCTGCAACTCGATACGATAAGGCCGGAGAAGATCCGTAATATCGTGATTTAGGGGCACGCGTAACAACCATATGGTTGAACGATTCGTTCTTTTGCGAAGATCCACATGGAGCTATTTTTTCAGCCTTTTCAGCATAACTTTCTAATAAAATTTCAAATTCTATTTTCCACAATGGACAAGAAAACGGTTTACCACCAGGAAGATGCTTGAACACATGTGTAGGATCATTACGAGCTTTACACCATTCTTTGCAATTTTGATGATATCCAAATGAATGATTTGCTATATTTCGAAGGCCAAGTCGCAACTCATTAACGTTATTTTTATTTTGAGCTATTACATAGGAAAAACACTTTTTCAAATACTTTATAACGTTTGATGAGAGAAATTTATGTTTCTTGGCAGCTATGTATAACTTATTCGAAAATTTTTTCACAGTATGGTTTATGTCTAACCATTTTGTCACTTTGTGCTCAGATGCTCTTTGTACGTGAGATATTGTGGCAGCATCTTCATCTCCAACAATTACATCAACTTTGACATTGCACTCTTTCAAGTTATTGTTATTACATATAAGATTAACGGCAGAAGCAGGTTCCATAGATTTCGAGCTTCCTTCGTGATTTTTCCGACAGTCATGATCTTGGGGAGAATGTCCACGACTACACATTGTACATACTGAACTTATAACATCGTATCCTAGAATTTTGCCTGTTTTATGCCCTATAAGGGATCCTCTACCTGAAAAAAAAAAAAAGATTAAAATACAATTTTATAACTATAATAATTTTTTAATTATTCAGTATCCATAGTTCCCAGAAAAGGCCGCAAACGTATCTGATCTCTTTGCTTTTCTGAATAGTGTGTTACAAAAGAAAAAGAGAGTTCTGATACGGCCTAGGATCCTTTCTGGGATCTATGCCAGTATATAAAATTGATTGAGATGATTAAAATTCTAATTGTTTTGAAATAATACAAATAAACCAATTGTATTTTGGTATTTATTAAATTTTGTAGATAATGGAGAAAAAATAATATCAATTACCACTACGACTGTCATACACAAATCCGCTACCACGCTTATCCCAACCAAAATCATACTCTCCAACAATCCCGACTTCATCGACCTCCGAATTACTGCTAATCATTCTTATATCTTCAATGTTAGAGGACCTTATGATATAAAATACAAAAAATATTTAACATATTCAGAAAAAGTTTAATCATGCACATTATAAATGAAAAAGTTCAAATACTTCTATACAACTATTATATACTTCTATACAAATATATAATCATGTGTATTTCATTTATAGACATCTACATTTTTATAATATACAAGAATTTGTTTAATTTAATCAGAAAATAAAGAAAACTATCATAGTTATGCCAAATCAACCGGCACAAAGCAAACAATTTTTACACACACGCTTTGCTATAACCTAATTTATTTAAGAACTATAACAAGTACCCTTTTTTAGAATTTTTGTATTATAGTGATATAATCGTGTTTTTCTACATAATTTATTATTTGATGCAGAAACAATTACGCTAATTTAACTTTACAAAATAATGCATACAAAGAAAAAAAAATTTAATTGCTTATGTAGAATTTCTGTTCAATAGCTATAAAATATATAGTTGAACTAATTACGAAAAGATTATAAATATAAACAATTGTCCACAAAATGTATTTTGTAATATCCAATACATTCAGCATTTTCGTAATTTTTTAACATTTTTTCTAGAATTTACATTAAAACTAATAATAAATGATTTATCATATATTTTATTACATTCATTATAATATTAATTAAAATTATAAACTTCATTACTTAACAATACAAATTAATGAATAGTTACTTTAAGTTAAAAATAATGTTAATATTTGTGTCATTAATTGCTTAATATGTTTAATACTTTATAAAAATTCATTATATTTGAAAAAAGTTTATTGTAAAATATTTTCTTGTAAAACAGAGAGACTTTATAATATAAAATATAGGCATGCAATTTTTATTTCAGCTATTTCATAACTGAATGAATCTTGTACTTACTGAATACATTTCCTTTTTGTGACACCCTTTTTATTGAATTTCAATTATCAATATTTATAATATCAATTTATGAAAAAATGTTACAAATTGATAATTGTGATATCTTTGATGATAATGTTTTAAATGTGTTAAATTGATAATTGAAGTAAAAGATAATTAAATATGATTTATGAAAAAAAAATTAAATCTTAAAAAAATATAAACTAAAATTACACTGAAAAACATTTTTTAACAGTTTATTTATTAGAAATTTAATAAAATTATTTAATTTTTCTTTGTTTTTCATTACAATAATATTATTATATATTTAAAGAAGATATTTCATGTTGATATATTTTTAAAATTTCATAAGATCAAAATATATTATATAATTGATAAATCGATTCTGTTCAATTTATTATTAAAATACAATACTAAATTATACTGTATTAATAATAATAAATGTTTAATTCAATATTAAGAAATATTATCTCATTTTCTGCTTTCAATCTATAACAGATAATACGAATTAATCAATTATTCATTAAAATTTTCTACTACTACAAGAATAAAAAAACGCTACGTTCATTGAAATATGTTTAAAATTATCAAAATCTAACAGCGAAAAGTAAATTGTATCAGTTTGTTCTCTGATACAAATAATCGATATATTTTAAAAATTAAAACTATTATAACTTTGCATTTTCTTTTAGTACAATTGAAAATATTTTATATTTTACATACTTTTGATTTGAAACAGTTAACTTCTTTTCCTCTTGAATAGCTTCAATGCATGAATTTTTAGCTGCTTCTTCAAAAGCTGGACCAATTACAGATTCTGCACGTTTTAATGTGTTATGATGTATAATCGGCAGAT
Source organism: Scelioninae gen. 1 sp. ZL-2020 (assembly GCA_022817745.1). Classification (NCBI taxonomy): domain Eukaryota; kingdom Metazoa; phylum Arthropoda; class Insecta; order Hymenoptera; family Scelionidae; species Scelioninae gen. 1 sp. ZL-2020. The sequence continues at coordinate 1,989 of JABFOU010000255.1, read as the reverse complement.
CCATACTTGAGAAAAGGGATTTTAGTTGTTCATGACCAACACCAGAATCAATACATGCTAATAATAAAATAAATTATTCATTTAAAATACTGTATTTATATCGTTTACATAATACTTAAAACTTTACTGAACAAAACATATAATTCATATTTACCAGCAGCAGCTTTACAATTAATTTCTGATAAAATTTTGTTATTCTTGCAATAAACACTTGCAGATGTTGGTATTTTTGATATAAGGGAGCATTGAGAACAACGAATGTGGAATGTAGATGCTGATCCATGATGAATTTCATGTTCTTTGAAACGAAAACTAAGTGGAATATCACAATTTTCACACCACATATGTTTTGCACATAAATCTAAATCAATTATTCTTCGACCGATTGAGGTTATAGGTTCGCATTGTGCGGTTTTTTTCAACCTTTCTTGTTTTAGAAATTCACTGATTTGTTTAGAACATTTATTACGTCGTATACATTCGTTTTTTTTATAAATTGTCCGTTTCTATATCTTTTCGGAGCCATAACCACGTAACAATGTTTACATTTGAATTAGATTGTCAAAATGATTCGATACTACCAACCTCAAAATTTAAAATAGAATCGGAAATCAAGTTGTTTACAAAACATTATAGTTCAATTATTTTTCGAAGTTATTTTTACAATGAAAAGATTTTAATAATTATTAAAACCAGTTTTAATTATAAATCTGTTTATTTTATTCTGATCTAAATTTTCGGTATGTATATCATTTTAATATTCTTTTGACTAGTTTCTGTGACGGCCGGACTACTTTAAGACTGTTATCGTAATCTAAATTAAAAATATATTAGTAGACAATGCTTGAATAGCAAAATAATCAACTAAAATCTGTAATAGTTTTTCAAAATATTGGTTTTAATGAATTACCTACATGAAGAACGCCATACAAAAAATTTTAAATAAAAACGATCAAATGAGGCCTTCATTGTAAAAAAAAAATATATATATATATATAAAGCATAATAAAGGTACCAACTTGAAATGAACTTTAATCTATTACTAAATACTAACTTTTAGAATATTAATTCATTGTAAGGCTGATGAAAATTGTGACTTTTTATTAAATAACAAAGTCGGAATTCTTATATTATTTTAAAATTAAAAATATTGTTTTCAATTTTAATAACAAGATTTTAATTTCAATGAAAAGATATCGTAAACTGATTACGATTTAATTTTGTCACATAATTTTTTCATCTACACAGCAAATGTAATTAAAAAAAGCGGGTGTGTAACTTCTAATTTAATAACTCAATTTTTCTAACACAAATTTCTCTTATCTAGAACAAACACATGACTAGCATAAAAAATGTACATACATACATACAGAAAAACACTCAAAAAGAAATTTACACAAAATTAGAATAATGTACAATTAGTGTATATAATGATACAAGGCGCGCTATCATATTAGATTTAATATTAGTTTTTATGTGAGCTTTTATATGAGGTTTTTTAAATACAAAACTATATAATATTAGTAATGAGATTAGAATACATATTGGTTTTTATGTTAGATTTTCTATTAGTTTTTATGTGAGAATTCGCATGAGATTTTCCAAATGTAATAATATATTATATTAGAATTCATGTTGGTTTTTATGTTAGATTTCATCATCATTCATGTGAAATTTCATATGAGGTATTGTATTAGATTTTGTAATCTAATAAAAAAGTTTTGCTGATATTAGAACTAGTGGTAGTTTATGTTTGATTTAATGTTAGATCCTAATATAAGATCTCATTAGCGCTTTTGGCAGTTAGATCTAATATGAGATTTAATATTAGATCTAACATTGGGGGAACGCTGCTTTTGCGCCAAAGCGAGTTAATGACACTATGCTTTTGCGCCTCCATTAACTGAAACTCATTAACGTGACACAATGCTTTTGCGCCGTCGTTAACTAAAAATTAGTTTTAATCCAAGATGTACCACGGGGAGGTTG
>JABFOU010000254.1:0-10773 GCA_022817745.1 Scelioninae gen. 1 sp. ZL-2020 | reverse complement strand
TAGCGTAACGTGAGTGCTACGCTGGCGTTACAAAATGTCCACCACAAGACGGAATCACAGCGGTTCCGTTTTTGACATGATAACAGCAGTGCCGTAGCAGAACCGTATAGTGGCACCGAGATGGAACTGTTGCGAAACCACAGTGTAATCATAGCGGTGCCGCTTCGTTCCCCTCCTTCTTGTTTGAATCGACCCACACATATTTTTTATTTGAAAGTTCTCTCCCACTAGTTTTTTTTTCAGTTTCAAAATTCTTTTATTAATCATTTAAATATATACATTTTTAGTTTGTACATAGAATATTTTTGTCTCAGTACCTAGATAAATCTTTAACCTGAGATAATTGATTTGCATTTATTTGTTCGTTTATCACATTTTCGCTGATATAATATAATATAATTTAAGGAAAATTTTATAATAAAAACCTTAAGTACTAGTTAGTTTTCGGTAACAATTTATAAAATCTAAATTAAGATAACAGTTCACAATTGATTACATTTCAGTCTTTTTGCTTACATATATTTATCTAATATTAATCTTATGTTTAATTTTAAAGCTTATTTTATCGCGCTGTACAACTTTTAATAATCTTTGCATTTCGTCGTTTAGTGAGTCTTGGAAGCTGTTAGTGAGTTTGCTCAGATATTGTTCAATGAATTCTACACTTGTCAATTGATGTAATTCCATCAAATTGGTGCCCTTATTTTTGTTTAATATCATTCGGAGAATTTTGTTTTGTATTATTTGTAATTTTTTAATGTTTTTTTGTGTGGTAATTCCACTCCAAGCCGGTGCTGCATAGCTTACTATTGGTCTAATAAGTATTTTGTATAATAACAGTTTATTTTTAATACTCAGTGTACTTTTCCTACATAAGAGTGGGTAGAGGTAATTTCTTTGAATGAAAACTTTTTTACTTATATTCTGTATATGTGTGTTGAAATTTAAATCATTGTCGAGATATACTCCTAAATATTTAGCTTCTGTTTTATTATTTACGTCTGCATCAAAAATATTAATTTTATGATCTTTATTTTTTTGCTTTATTTTTTTTGGAATAGATTACAAATTCAGTTTTGTTATTGTTAATTTTTATTTTCCATTTATTGAAATACGACTTTAGATATACTGCATGTTGCTCAATTTTCGAAGACGCAATGCTTGCTCGCCATGAAGATGAAAATATTGCGGTGTCATCCGCAAATTGAGCAATTTCTGTTCCGATACAGCCTGGCATGTCATTAATATATATAATGAATAATAGGGGTCCTAGGATAGATCCTTGCGGAACTCCAGCATCTATGTGTCTCACTGTTGAGTGTTCTTTATTTACTTTAGTTGTAAAAGTTCTATTGCTCAAATAGTTTTGAATAATTTTGATTAAAGGAAAAGGTGTATTGAATTCAATTAATTTGTATACTAGTCCGTCATGCCAGACTGTATCGAACGCTTTTTCAATATCTAAGAATGCTACTGCTGTTTTATTTATATTAAAGTTAAATGCAATGTGGTTGATTAATCTATAAAGCTGTTGCGTGGTTGATCTTTTATTTCTGAACCCAAATTGATGTTGTTTTAACTGTGAGTTTAATAGGCCTGTGTTTTTAATTCTATTTAGTATAATTATTTCTAAAATTTTACTCATTGTGTTGAGTAGGCTTATTGGTCTGTAGTTTTCGGGTTTAGTTGAATCTTTATTTGGCTTTGGAAAGGCTAGTATATTGGCATTTTTCCAAATTTTAGGGAAGTAGTTTAGCTTTAAGCATGAATTGTAAATGTAATATAATTGAACTATTGCTTTTTTTGTAAGGTTTTTAAGTGTTTTGTTATTGATTTCATCCCTGCCAGGTGCTTTATTGTTTTTTAGTCTTTTTATAATATTTTTAATTTCTTTTGGATTAGTTTCTGTAATTTTATGTTTTCTGTTTTTGTTTTTTGTATAATATTCATTTATTCTATTTTTAATTTCTATTGCAGTATGTTCATTACCCATATTTTTTGTAAGTTTGTGTGTTTTTTCGAATTGGTCTGCTAGTAACTCAGTCTTATCTCTGTCATTGACTGCTGTTATGTTGTTTTGTGTTAGTGTAGGTATTTTATTTGTATTTTTGTATTTTGTTAGTGCTTTGGTCATTTGCCATATTGTATTGTCTTTGGTGTTAAGTTTAGCAACTTTATCATTCCAGGTTTCATTTCTCCAATCTTTGATTTGTTTTCTGAGTATTTCTGTTTGATGGTTATAAATTTTAATAATTTTTATTGTTTTATTTTTTTGCATAATTTTCCGTAATTTGTTTTTCTTTTTAATGTTTTCTTTAATTATATGTGGCATTTTGTTTATGATTTTGTTTTTAATTTTCGGTGTGCTTTTGATAATTGATTTTTTAATTACTTCTGTTAAATATTCTACTTCGTTGTCAATTTCGGCTTTACTATTTATTTTTTTATTAATTTGAATGTTTGCATCTAGAGTATTTCTAAATATTTTCCAATCTGTGAGTTTATAATTTAATTTGTTTTCAGTGTATTGGGTATGGTTTATTTTATGAAATTTTATAACTATTGGCAGATGATCAGATGTTAATTCACTTTTTGCTTCTATTGTGGTCATGTGTTTGATATTTTTTATTATTGCTAAGTCTATAGTGCTATTACTAACTTTGAGCTTATTTGGTTGGTATGTGTGTGTATCTGGATATGCTAGTTTAAGTGTTCTGTTATTAACATATTTATTTAATATATTGCCGTTTGTATTGTTGCTATTGCAGTTCCAATTTCTATGTTTTGCATTATAGTCTCCTATTATTATTGTTGATTTTGATTTGTTTATTAATGTGTTTAGTTCGTTAATGCAGATTTTATTTTGGGGTCTGTTGTAAATAGAGATTATTGTAAGATTTAGATGTGTCAGGGAAATACCTACTGATTCTATATTTTTTGTTGATGTTGGCACTACTGTATAATCTATTTGAGAGTTGATGATAATCATTACTCCTCCGGCTGCTGAGGTGCCATCCCTATCTTTTCTAATGATGTCATATCCGTATATTTTGATTTTTTCTTTGTTCGTTAGCCGTGTTTCGTTTATTGTCATGATGTGTATGTTATGTGTTAAAATGAAGTCTGTTAATTCGTGTAATTTCTGTTTGATGCCATTAGCATTCCAGTGTGATATATTCATATTTTCAATTTTATATAACATTTAAGAATACCATTACTTGTTCATTTTCGGTTTTACATTCCTTTAGTGCATTGTTCAATGTTTTGAGTTTACTTAGAATATTTTTTAGATTGCAAATTTGTTTGAGCTTGTTTATTTCACTAACAACTTCCAAGTACTCACCTAAGTTAGTCATGTTGTTGTCAGTTGCTGCTCTCGCGTATGTTGTCCTAGTTGATTCCTGTTGTGTTGGTGGTCGACGTTGTTCTCTGGAAAGTTCTGGATACTCCTTCTCGTTGTAGTCTCTGGTTCGTGTTCTACTAGGCTGTGATTTATACTTGCTGGATTTGAACTCAGCTAGTGCCGGGCATCCGTTGAAATTAGCGGGGTGTTCTCCTTGGCAATTGGCGCAGATGGGTTTGGTTCCCTGGGCTATATCACAATCCTTGGTTAAGTGTTTTCCCCCGCATTTGACACATCTCGGGGGCAATTGGCAATTTGTCGAGCCATGTCCAAAATTTTGACATCGGTGGCACTGAGATACGCCTTTGATGTTTCTATAAGCTTCCCAGCTTATTCTTGTATAATTTATAACCTTAATTTTCATTATTTGGTTAAGGTCTGCTGTTGCTTCGAATGATAATAATCTCACTGGAATTTTTGGCATCGGACTGTCTTTTTTCTTGATAACATTCATACCAACACAATTGATTCCATGTTGTTTGAGTTCGTCAATAAGTTCATTATCTGAGATTTGAGGTAGTCCCTTAAGAACTAGCCGTTTTTTCTTTTCCCATTCAGGAGTGAATGTATAGTACGGGGTTTCTACTTCACTAAGAGCTTCAGTGATCGTTAAGTAGTCATTTTTGCTTGTTGTGTAAATTTTAATGTTGTCTTTTCCATACTTTACGTTTAGTTCTCCTGTTGTGCCTTCACTTATGTCATGCATGAATTTTTTGTGATCTTTTATTACAGCTTGGATGATTATTGGGGGGGGTTTTTCTTTCTTCTCAGTTCTTTCTTTATTTTTATCTTCTTCTTCGTCATCATCGCTGTCGTCTGTCAATACTTGGTACGTATTTTTTGTTTTTACTGTGTACTTGATTTTTTCCGTGTTTGTCTTATTTTCAGTGTCCGGTTTGTTATTATTGTCGTTATTCGGTTCTTTGGATTTGTCCGCTGTAGTCGCATTGCTTCTACCTGCTGTGCCCTTGGTTACAGTAGCCTTTCTCTTTTCGCCTTCAGATTTAGGCTTCGCCTTAGGCCCCGCTCCTTTGTTCATTTTCGGTATCTCAACCTAACCTGAAAAGGTCTAGTTGAATTACCTTTATGAAATTGAAACTTTCCTTTCTTCAAAACACTTAAAACTTTGTCTCAATACTTTTATTTTCGCTAATGCTTATTCTCTACCGTGGCGAAAAGATACGGTTTTTTTTTACTTACTTTTTAATAATCTTTATTTTGTTTTAGAAATGTACATAAAGTTTTAAATATACATATTTTTGTTTTAAAATTAGTACCTGGAACGCATGTCCTTAACCTAATATCATAAATTTTTCACTCTTAAAAATAGATTCGTAGATCACAGTCTTTGTTAGTTTGGTATTAAAGGAAAATATGGTTAAAAAACCTCATTAAAATTAACTTCTTATTTTTCAGTAGTTTTCTATAAAAATAAAATTTTAATGTTTATAACATTTAGCACTAATAAACTCGCTCAAGTCAAATTAAAATATTTACATTTTTGTTACATATATTATTTATTTACGGAAGACGATATCTAACATCAAAAGGTAGCGCTTCGCCTCTGTGTTTACAGATCATGTTAGTGATTTCAGTGTCTAGGGAGTTGTAGAAATCCTCAGTCAATTTGCTCATATACTCTTTTATAGTCAAGATTTTTGCTATTTCATGCAATTCAGAATTTTTTGTTCCGTATTTTTTGTTTAGAGCCATTCGAAGGCATTTATTTTGTATCACTTGTAGTTTATTTATGTTTTTTAAAGGAGTTAATGCACTCCATGCTGGACACGCATATAGCATTACTGGCCTTATTAACATTTTATAAATGATCAATTTATTTTTAATTGATAGTGCGCTATTTTTACACAAGAGTGGATAGAGGCAACTTATCTGTATATTTGTTTTTTTCCTAATATGGTTTACTTGCTCTATAAAGTTTAGTTTTTTGTCTAGATATGTACCAAGATATTTCGCTGTCTCGCTTACTTGAATTTCTTTTCCGAAAAGCTGAATTTTAGTGCTATTTTTGTTGCTATGTTTTTTAGTGTATATGACAAGTTCTGTTTTGCTCGGATTGATTTTGATTTTCCATGTACTAAAATATTTTTCTAAGTATTTCGTGTGTGTTTTTATTCTTTCAATACCTGTTTTGTCTTGCCATGTTGATGAGATGATAGCCGTATCATCAGCAAATTGCGCTAATTTATTATTTTGAAATCCTGGCATATCGTTTATATAAATTAAAAACAAAATTGGCCCCAGTACCGATCCCTGCGGAACCCCGGCTGGAATTTGTTTCATTTGAGATTTTGTGCCACCAATTTTGACTTGAAACGTCCTGCCTTTAAGATAGTTAGCTATTATTTTTATCAGATAATTATCTAAATTAATTTGTTTGAGTTTGACTACCAGCCCTTCATGCCACACAGTGTCAAACGCCTTCTCTATGTCAAGAAAAGCGATGACTGTGTTTCTGTTTAAATTTGCTTGAAGCGTTATTTCATTGATCACCCTAAGTAGCTGTTTCGTGGTAGATCTTTTTTGACGAAAGCCAAATTGGTGCTCTTTCAAATAAAGCTCCAACAATCCTGATTTTTTAATTCCATTAAGAATCAGTATCTCTAAGATTTTACTCATGCCTTTCAATAGACTGATTGGTCTATAGTTGACTGGTTGAGAATGGTCTTTGCCTTGCTTAGGGAAGGCTAATACAATGGCTTCTTTCCATCCTGTGGGGAAATATGCTAGTCGAAAACATGCATTATAAATGTGTGTTAATTGGACTATAGCTTTGTTGTTTAAGTTTTTCAATGTTTTATTATTAATTAAATCTGATCCTGGTGCTTTTTTGTTTTTAAGTTTTTTAATAATGCTTTTAATTTCTTGTGGTGTTGTAAGGAATTTATTTTTAAATTTATGCTTGCTTTTAATAATTTTTTGATATTCATGATTAATTTTAATGTTATGATCTCTATTTCCAAGATTTGCTGTGAGTTTGTGCGTGAGTTGGAATTGCTCAGCCAATGCATTTGCCTTTCCTAGTTCTGTTACTATATCCTGATTTTGCGCTTTTAGTATCGGTATATTACTAGTTTTATTTTTGGTTAAGTTTTTGGTTACTTGCCATAATGACTGATCCTTAATTTGTAAGTTTTGTAGTTTATTGTTCCATAGTTCATTTCTCCATTCTTTTATTTTTGTTTTAACTAGCAGATTAAAATGATTTAATAATTGTTTGAAAAGCGTATTTTTTGTTTTTTGATATTTTTTCCTAAGTTTATTTTTATGTTTGATAATGGTTATTATGTTATTCGGGATTTTGTCTGGTGGTGGTGTCTTATTTTTAACTGAATTTTCATTTATTGCTCCACTTATATTATTTGTAAGAATGTTAATTTCGCGGTCTATGTCATTTGTTGTTTCTAATTTATTGTTTATGTTTATTGTACTATTTAGTTTACCACGAAATTTGTTCCAGTTTATTTTGTTAAAGTTAATGTGATTTTCGTTATTATTTTTAACTGTTTTATGTAAATTTGTAAATTTTAATGTGTATGGTAGGTGATCTGAGCTTAATTCATTTAATACTTGTATACTTATAGCTGAATTTATGTTTTTTGTTAAACAAAGGTCTATTGTACTTGGGTATGTATACTTGTTTTTATTAGTTGGATAGTGTGTTGGTTCATCCGGATGTATTAAATTAATATTCCTATTTTCTACGTACTTATTTAATCTTGTTCCATTAGGGTTTGCTCTCTTACAATTCCAGTTACGATGCTTACAATTAAAATCGCCCATAATAATTACTTTATTAGCCGTATTGTAAATAGCATTCAGTTCATTATGATCAAATTGGTTTTGTGGCCTTAGGTAGCACGAAAAAACATTAACGTTTGTTTTACTAATTTTAATACCGACATTTTCTAAATTTTTTGTGTTAACATGAACTTGTTGAAAATCTATATCATTTTTAATAATGAGGGCAACTCCTCCTGCTCGGATATCGTCACCCCTATCCACTCTTATGATTGTATAGCCTCTAATGTAAAATTTATCTTTTGAGATTAATTTGGTTTCATTAACAGATAGTATATCTATTTTATTTTTATAAAGAAAATAACTTAATTCATGGACTTTATTTTTAACGCTATTTGCGTTCCAATGAGCTAATATCAAATTATGCACATGCATTAAGGAATGCAAACATTTTTTCTTGTTCTGAATTACATGATTTCAATGTTTCATTAAGTAAGTTAATTTTTTTCAACATGATTTTTAAGTCACAATGCTTTTTAATTTCATTTATTGCTTTGAGGATTTCTACAAACTCACCTACGTCGTTTACATTGTCTGTGTTCACACTTTCCCAGGGATTTGGTGCTTCCTTCCTCGCAGCTGCTCTGAGATCTGGAAAGTTAGTGCGGTCAAACTTGGGTACACTAGCTGTTGTCTTCCTTCTGTCGTTGTTCCGATTTCTCAAAATAGTTTCCTTGTGTTTTAGGAGTGCAGGGCACTCACCATAGTTGGCGGGATGCTCTCCGTTACAGTTTATACAGATTGGTTGTGTTCCGTCTTCTTTGTTGCAGTCGTTGGTGAGGTGCTTGCCCTTGCACTTCACGCACCTGGGTTCACGCTTACAGTTCACCGCCGCATGGCCAAAGCCTTGGCAGCGGTGGCACTGAGTGACTCCTTTTCTGTTTTTATAAGGTTCCCATGTTACCACAATATGTTCAATGTATCTCAGTTGCTTGACTTTGTTGACATCAGTGTCATTTTTGAAACTCACCAGTCGTACCGGGATATTTGGCATGGGCGCTTCCTTTTTTTTGATGATTGTTATTTTTTCACACGGCGTTCCATTTTTCAGCAGTTCATCCTTGATGAGATCATCTCTCATTTGTGGCAGGCCTTTAAGGACTAGCTGTTTTGTTTTAAGCCATATCGGTGTATATGTATAAAATGGCGTATTACTTTCTTCAAGTGCTTTTTTGATATTTTCGTAATCTTTGTAGTTTTTTGTGTAAATTGTAGATTTGTTAGCGGTGAACTTAACATTCGGAGCTTCAGCGGTTTTAGTTCTCAATCCATGGATTAATCCTTGAGGATTTGTCACATTGCCTGTTATAATAATTGGTGGTATCTTGATTTTAGCATTTTTGTTTTCAGGTTCTTTTTCATTTTTTTCTTCTTCAATATCTTCTGTTGCCAGTGGTTGATATTTATTGTCCAATTTAATTCCAGCAGTACGTTTTCTAGCATCTTCCGATTTTGCTGTTGGTTTAGTTGAAGTACCCTTTCTGATTTCAGGAGCACGAGCACTTCTTGTCCTGATTGTTTCGTTAGCCTTGGAGGCGTTTCCGTGTGTTGAGCCCTTCATTTCCAATGTTTGGTATCGAGGCTTTCCCTCCAGTTCATGTAGATATTATTGGATTTGTAGTCCTTAAAAGGACTGTTTTTGTTCTTCTGTCAATCAATTGGATTGCGCCTTTCCTATGTTTCAAGGTTAGGTGCGTCCACACCTTTCGGCCTCGCGCGATTGCTACTGTGTGCTTTTGTGCTTATACTGTATTGTAACAAACTCAACCTATGTTGTTACCCTATATACCATTGTAACGATTGAATTTTAAACTGGCTCCCATTCATTATATACACCATCGAGCAATACAGTAATCCCCTCTACAACATATTAGCCAATAAACACTGACTAAACATATATACATAGGTACACGGAGTAATCTGTGGAACATAATTTTTTTATTATGTAACAAAATGAGAAAACAGAAATTCCAACCCTTGAGTATCAAAAAAGATTAATCAGCCTAAAAAATTTCATGATGAAAAAAGTGTTGGTAATTAAAACTTTAATGATCAGTTTAATGAAGATGCATTGTGTTTTGAACATCATATACATATAGAAAATTTTTTTTCAAGTTTTGACAAAATAGCTCATTTAAATAAAATATAAAAATCCGACTATTTTAGATTATTTTTATCAAAAATAGTTATGTTGATAATAAATATGTACTTTACTAACTTTTAATGCATTATTTCTAAATAAACATCAGTGAATAAAAAAACAGACTGCATATACTCCATAGACGAAAAAAGGAATTAAAAAAATCATTGAAAATATCCCAAAAATTATACTATAATTACGGATAAGATGTTAAGTGATTATTTATAATTTTTCAGATATTTAATATAATAAGTACAGCTAAAACCTACAACTTTTGATTGTTAATATAATATATAAACCATATTATTTATAACAAAATACTCTGTATTTACATATATTGGACTCAACATCTGTTTTTGAAAGGAAACTTCCAACTCGCTGAATCATCAGTATTTTAAAAAGGAGTTGTATTATGCCCGTACCACTACATTAGTTTTTGTAGAAGCATTAAATCAATATCAAATAAAGATATAAACAAAATAAGGAGATTTGAAGGAAGTTTTAGCTTCTTATAGAAAGTACAATAAAATATGATAAGAATAGGTTAGTAGAAAAAAAAAGAATTAACTCTTATTGAAAACATACATGTAATTATCTTAAATATCTAATTTTTAAATTATAATATATTTATTATTATGTATGTTATATTAAATATAGTATTTTAATATAAAAAACAACTATTAAATTATATTAAAAATTACATTATTTCTTTTTTTTTCGTTAAGTTAGACATTTATATTATAAATTATAATTCTTTTTTGATACTTAATGGCAATCAAGTTTTCTTATAAAGAAAGTAATCTTCCTTTAAATTTATGACAAATTACAATAAAAATTGTTTGATTATATAGTGTATCGTCCAGTTTATATCACACTATCTAATATCAGACTGAAGCCAGGTCAATAAAATTTAATCAAGTATTGAAAACAAGATTCTTCAGTATCTATTTTTATTTCAAAAATTGAGAAAATCATCTTATATAAATGATACTATCAATTTTTTTTCAGCATGAAAAAATTAACTGAAAAACTAACATATAAAAACTACTGCTTAAGGTGATATTTCAGTGCTTTATTACTAGAATATAATTTTTGTAAATTATATTTTGAATGTAAATAATTTGAGAAAATAACCTATATCTGTCAAATCTCTCATTTAAGAAGAATTTATTGCATTATTTAAATATATAAAATATAATTAAATACAATCGCAGTAACTACACGCGTTTGTCAAGTGGAGAAAAATTCTAGTGTAGTTACTACGTAAATAATAACAAATAAAAATATTTATTGTCAGGTGTTAGTATTGTTCCTTTATTTATTTATTTGTTTAGAGTCAATATTTGCCTTAGGTTAGGAACTTAAATTTTGCACTGTGTTTACGTTTCGTAATAATTTATTACTTCATCAG
>JABFOU010000253.1:0-10778 GCA_022817745.1 Scelioninae gen. 1 sp. ZL-2020 | reverse complement strand
CTTCCAGAGATTAATTCTGATCTGATCTTGATGATGTTGATGGCCATGATCTAAATCTTATCTTGCTGTGATCTGACTTTTCATATTTCAATCAAATATGATCATTTTGAGTTTCATTTTTCTGATCAGGTTTGATTTTGCCAAGTTTGTCAATTCTGATCAAAATCTAATAACGTGTTTTCTACTCGAGTCGGTCGTTAAAATAAATATTTCATTTGTATATAGAAATAAAATGGGCGTTGAAATGAAAACATAGATTAAGAGATATTTTAATAATTATTTTTAAAAAATAATGTAAATTTATACTATTTTATTCCAATTTTCTAGATTGTTTCCAATATTGTGCACGCATGAACAGCTAAATTATTTAAAAATTATTTTCAAGTGTTTCCAAAGTTTTTTTTTAATTAAAATATTATTATAAAGCAAAGATGAACAACAGAATTACTAAATTGAATCATATTTTTTATTTATCATTATTTGCAAATAAGTTTAAGTAAGTTGAAATAATAATTTTGTTTGTAAATTAATGTTATTGAAATTACAAATGAAATATTGTATTATGAATAAAAAGTAAAAAATATATGTACTATAAATAACTCAATAAACCTGATGAATGTGTAATTTGTTGAATCAAATTAAATTTATTGTTTACAATGAATATAAGTGATTGTTCTTGTCTAGATCTGTTATAAAATAATGTACAAATGAAAAATATATACTATCTGGAGAGACAACGAGTGAAGATGCAAATTCGTGATTAACATCCAAATTGCATTCCTCTGACGAAGTATCTGTACTTTTATTATTATTAGGCATGTCAATAGACTGATGAATTGAACTTGGACTCGATCGACCGCTTTGTACTGACATTTCCGAGTCTGAATCCAGTGACGTAATCGAAGGCACTTGTGGAACTGATACAATTTCTACATAAGTATTTTGCATTGATCTAACAGCCATTTGTGGTGTTGCATCCGTTTCTGCTATACTTGGCACAGAAATCACTTTTGGAACTTGTACAATATTTTCTGTTGTCATTTTCAAACTGTCAACATTTGATTCTGGTCTAAAAATAATTTCATATTATAATTCGTTCCATTTTTGTAAATAATAAATTGAACTTAAACTATTTTGTTTGTTTGTTTTTTTTTGTTTTTTTTTTAAATAAATAAGAATAAAGATTCACAAAGGAAGAAAACAAGTCAAAGTACCTAATTTCAGATGTCACCCACTTAACCTCTGTAAGTTGAGTATCAACTCCAAGTTTCTCTTTGTTCAAAACTGCAGCAGTATTTTGATCAATTTTATTCAACAAATTTTCAGCTTTGCCAGCCAAACCTGACAACCAAGCCATTTTTTATTTGTTCGTACGTTTATCCGATATAATATTAACCGTGAAAAAATATTTCAACTCTGACTAATTATCACGCACTGACAAACAGACTTGACCACCGTACGTCCGCACATACACCGTTAAATGATAATCGAAAACGAAATGTCGAAAATCCCACTCGAAAGTCGAAAGCAATGACTGACGTCAACAATGATATGAGTTCCATGAAAATGTAACAGCTGATCTTGACGTCATTCTACAAGCACATATTTTAGGTTAGAAAATTTTACAAATTCTATTTTTATGTGTATTTATTCGTCCAATAATATGTAATACACTTACATTTTGCCGTAGATATATCTTAAATACAATTGTTCAACTTTGAAAGCTGAAAAATGAAAAAATGAGACCCTAAAACGTTTGTCACTCATTACCACATATTATTGATAGCTAATTTTGCGTTTTCTTTTTCTTGAATTTATTATTATTCCAATGAATAACTAAAAACAACGTCATCAAAATATCGACATCTGTATATTAGCTTGTTGTAATAGTAAATATACATTTTCATTTATACACGCCATCTTGAAGGCACTTATATTGTCGTTATTATAGTAAAAAAACCGACACAACTTATTTGATATTTGCGACAACTATAAAGAACGCGGCGTTGCTGTAAACTGTTTCTTTGGTAGTAATGCAAATATCAAAATACTACGAACTTTATATAGTTTTATAATATCTCTGTTATAAAACAATTAACGAATATATCTGAATTTGTGTAAAAAAAAAGAGCTAGCTAATATAGTATAAGCAGCGTTTGTAAATAAGAATTTTGAAAGGTTAGTTCATAATATTTCTATCGTTGACAATTTTTTGGATAACTGTATAATTATTTGTACAAAAAAAAACAGAGAATCAGAAATCATATTGCATGTAATTATTTACCAATATGTTTAATTAACATATTTTAATCATTTTTAGTAACTGACATTTGTTGTTAGTTTTATATTAATGCTAACGTCAAAACATAATTAAAACATAATAATTATTTAAAGACATATTATTATTTATTCAATAGTATTGAATTCTGATAAAATGTCAGACCATATTTTGTATTCAATGTTAATTATGTGTAAAAGTTATAATATCAAAATATTCATTTAACATATTTAAGCTATCGAATAATTCAACAAATATAACTTAAAAACTTGGATAATGGCTACTTTTCTCATATTGATTATTTTTTTATAAATAATTACTGACTAACAAATAAAATTTGTTTATTAATGTTACAGAAAAAATCTAGTTAGACTTTTAATATTACTATTAACTATGTAACAATTCGTCTTGTTGCATATATTTAAATATATTCATAATTTTATTTGGATAATTATCATAATGATAATTTATTACATGATAAAAAGTCAATTAATTAAAACAGACTTGGCTTGTATGTGTGGAAGGTTAAGGACGTGTGAATCTTGTGTGTTTTTTTTTTTATCTATTTATATATATATTTTTTTCTTTTTTTTATTAAGGCCAACGAATTAAAATTGAGTGTATGCATTATATATAAATTATACTTAAGCGAAAATAATACATTTTCAGATTTATACTTGGATAAAATTTAAAAATGGTCTGCGTGCCGTGTATTGCCATTCCAATATTTTTGGTCATCTTTAGGTTTCTAATAATGCCTTTGATAAATTTGTTTTGGAAACTGAAGCCAGGAGATGATAAGATTCAATCGAAACCTGAATTGGTGAAGGAGTGTAAGAATGGTGTATGCATTATGGCATGGAAGAAAGCTAAAGAAGAAACAGAATCAACAGAAAACAAGACTCTTAAAATTGAATGATTGCAACGACTCAATAATAGAACAAAGAATACAATTTTTAAAGAAATGTGCATACAAATTAAAGCAAAAATGTAGATACTCAGTTTTAAATTTTTTGTCATATTATATTTATATCTGTCTACTATCATCATCGTTTCGAATTATTATACTGATCAAAATTTGTTGTCAATTTAAATTAAATTTGTAACATTTATAGATGTAATCATAGAATTAAATATAAATATTATAAATTATAATATTATAATTATTAAAAAATATGTCTGTCTACGAGTCATAAGACAATGCAATATATACTTGCACACTTGAAACATGAATGTGAATTTAAAAGAATGAAACGATAGATATACGTATAATGATATAAATCCAGTAATATTTAAGTATATTGTGAAATTAATTCTGTATATTATTTAGTGTGCTACTACAATTATATTTTTCACTGGTTAATCTGTGATATCTAGTATAATTTCACTAAATAATTTGTATCACTTTTACAAGTATTATCGTATTTTGAATTGTATAAGCAAAGGAGAGATATTAATTGTGAATAATTAAAATACATATTCATCAAAAAATGTTGTTTATTTCTTTTCACATTTTTAAATAATCTAACTTTACAACTTAATGCTTTCCGTCTTCATGTACTGTAAAAAAGATGCTATTTGCATCAACATACGTAAATTTCTTAACTTATTTTGAACTTGATAGATTTATAATAAGCAAGTAGTAAACAATATAATGAACTAAAGAGTACAATATTTTAAAAATATTCAAATTCTAACTTGTTTAACTTAATTTAATTATTTCAGTCTCTTAAGTTCAATTTCAAAAGTCAAAGTCGCATTTCCGGGAATAACTGGATGGTAACCTTGTGCACCATATCTGTAAAATAATTGAATTAGAATTATTTTCAACACATAAAATTCATAGTAAAAATGTAGATAAAAGATATAAAATTAGCTGATCATAATAGGTATTGTTGGCTTATATTTTAAATCAGATTAGTTGTTTTCACAAGATTACAATCAAATTTGAAACAAGCCTTCTAGTTTGCGTTGTACTTTGATTAATAAGTTGCGAAAAATATTCAACAAATTAAGACAGTAAAAAAGGCAAATTAATTAGTATTGTGAAAATAATAAAACGTACCCTGCCGCTGGAGGTACAATGACACGTCTTTTTCCTCCTACTTTCATTCCCTGAACACCAATATCCCAGCCTTTAATGACCTCCCCAGCTCCAAGTTTGAAACGCATTCCTTTTCCGTTTTCATTACGATCAAAAACTTTACCGTTTTTAAGTTCACCTTTATAATATACCCAACAAAATGGGTTCTTTTTAGCAACAGGTCCAGTTCCCACTACGAGATCCTGAATTTGAACTCCACTTTGTATAGTCCGTTTTTCTCCTACTTTGGATTCCTCTTTTTTAGTATTTTCTTGAATTTTGTCGCCTTTTCCATTAACTTGCGTCTCTTGGTTTTTCTCCTTTTTGTTTTTCTTATCCTTACTTTTATCACCTTTCTTCACTTCAATTTGAGTCATTTCTTCTTCATCTTCCTCCTCTTCATTTAATTCATCTGAAAGTTCTTCACTTTCTTCATCACTACCTTCGCTATAAGTTTCTTCTACGTCAAAACTTGTATTATTTTCATATTCCTTAATCAGCTCATCTAACATTTCAGCTTTCAGCTTCTTAGCAGCTTTTTCATTTGTTGACAAACGTTTACGCTTTCCATTACAATCCATATCTTGAATCTTATTTTCCTCCTCATCCTCTTCTTCCTCTTCTTCAGCACTTATATCACTGTCAATGTCATTATCTGACGGAATATGATAACCTGTTAAATGTACATTGCCATTGCCAGTACTGACAAAAGTCACATTAGTTCCAATATCAAAATTTAAATCTAAAGAGGCCTGCAGTTGTCCATTCTTTTGCAGATTGCAAATTATATAGTTTCGGTTATCATAAGAGAGGACAACTTGAACAAGAACATCGTCTACAAAAATCAAAATTCACATTTATTTTTTTGTATATTTACCATATGTTGAAAGTTAATAAAGTATTATTCAATTACTCAAATTTATAATGAGCGAATATTCATTTATGTTTCATATCGTATGTATATCAAATTTAAAGTTGTATATAGATTGGAAGTTCAAACTCACACAGTTGGTGCGTAAAATTATATAATCAATATAAATTTGGCACAATTTTTATATACAAATATATCTTTCCTTTAACAAAGTGAAAATCGAATTAAAAAAATATTTGGGTTAAATTAAATAAATTTTAATTATGTGTATACAAATTTTCGGTCAGTTTAACAAACCCAACCATATTAAATGAACACACAAAAAATTAAAAAATATTAAAAATATTTTTTATTATATAATATATAATTAATAATCTGCTTGTTTTGTATTTACCTACTATTTATCAATGAATTGATATCAATTGTAGAATATTAAAATAAATACCTAAAATCATTAATCTAACAACTAAATAATTCGGACTGCAATAATTATAAAAAAATAATCAAACATATCGTAAATGAAATAAATAACATAATAATGAATTAAAATTATTTTATTGTAATTTAAACGCAAAAACAATTTTAATTTCATTATTTCAAGTCTCTAAATATTGTATAGATATATAATTAAATTTATAAATTAACTTTCAAATATGTTTTCATATTTACAGTCCCAATTATTTAGTTGTTAGATTAATGATTTTAGGCATTTATTTTAATATTCTACAATTGATATCAATTCATTATATATATATATATATATATATATATATATATTATATTAAAAAAATTAGTTGTTTGTATAAGCTTTTAACAACTAATTATTTTTAATAAATTCACATACGAAAAATAAAATATTACTATATAGTTAGGAATTTACACTGTCATATAAAGATACAAAAATTATTGAATTTTTCATGAAAATGGTAGAAAATTTGAAATAGATAAAACCAAACATCATTGAATAAAGATCGAATCGTTTCAGTATAGATAGATAATTTGACTACATGATTTGCTTTTGGAATTGTAAATAAAAATAATGTAAAACATTTTTATTTAAAAAGTATCATTTGTCAATAAGAACAATATCTCCTTCATTTCAAAGACTACCTCTATTTGAAGTGTCTGCATTACGTATGGCCCCCACCTAATGATATAACAAAATATAGAATTAAAAACATAAATATAAATAAATGTATATAAAATCAAAAATGTTAGATACGTTTTGTTTTTCAAACTGTCTAAAATATAATTTAGCTAAATTATTTCTTTGTTGTGTTATTCAGATAGTATGACATTAGTATATAAAGATATAAGTATTAATAGTATGCCCAAGTATAAATTCTAACTAATTACAATTAATTAAACACTTATATTCAAGTTTTAGAACCTAGTACAGAAAAAAAAATCTAGTTAGCAAGATAACAAACAATATTAAGCGTCTAGAGTCACGAAGTTTGTGTTTTGAAACAAAAAATAAAAAGTACACTCGACTCTATGTAAGAGCACGAAATCGGGACCGGAAACACTTGATAAGAGCACAAAAATCATTTTCATATTTTGCGCATGCGTGCTCAACTGTCATGCGCTGAACTTTATTTTGTAAGCCGCCATAACCTATTCTTATTTAGGTAAATACAAATTTAAATTATTTTTATTTAATGACAAAAAGTATTATGATTGTAATTATTATAAAATGTATGCAATTATTAATAATAATGCAGAAGAACGAGGATTTGAGCGAAGTAATTGTCAACGACAGATTAATTTAAATTTAGCGCTAAAATATAGTTTACTGATATCCGTGCTCTTAAGAGGATACCACGGTGGTTTGAGCGACCTACTTTATGGATGTTAGGGATATTTTAATTTACGTTAACAATAAAAATTATTTTTCAATTTAACGAGAATGGCGTTATAGTTTATAACTGGAAAACATTTTTATGTTTTAAATTTTGAGTTTCATTAATAATGAAAACCGAGTGCCGGATGCGTTTGCTTCCGGTACTCGGCCTAGGTTAGTTCAACTTTCAGCATGCTGCCAACGACTATAAAACGTCGTACAAGCCACGGGCGCAATGGCGCCCTCGGACGTAATATACTATATTTCATCGTAGTCTATACAGGGGAATTTTTAAGCTTTTATGTTTTTCGCGTCCGAAAGACAATGAAATTATTGTTATTCAAAGATATTCTATATATATTAATATATAAAAGTATAAGTTTTTCCTGAAAATGTCATTTTACTATGTTGGAGAAGTAAATTAAATTGTATTACTAGAAAAGCATATTTAAAAACGGGTATAATTCGTAATTTTTAATCACATTGTAAACAAGTGTAGCCCTAATAACGTATAACATTTTCTAAATATTTGTTAGATATTCCATAAAATATTTAGAAAATCTTGGAAAAAATTTATATATATATATTTATAAAATATTTCCAAACACACGTTTAAAATATTTAATGTCCAATAAAGAACGTTTTGTGTAAATATTTCATCGATCTTTAGTAATTATTTGAGATTTTTAAAACTGTGTGTGATCATATATATAGTTTCATCTTATTCTTAATTCTAAAATAAATGAATAATTTTTTATTAAATTTAATCTAAAATTTTATTTAAAAAAAAACGAATTAGTAGAAAATATATCATAAATATTTTCTACAAATATTTAGTATATATTTAGAAAATACTGTGCACTGTTACAGAGATTATAAAATATATATTTTGAGAAACGATATACATTTTATTTTTAGTTATTGTTTCCTAATGTATATTAATACCTCTAACAAGAAATGTTGATATTTTATAAAAAATTAATTTACAATATTATAGATGTAGAAATAGATATATACTTGTAAATACATTTACAAGTATTGTTTAGGTACAAAGTAACTCCTATGTCGATTTAACTGTGCCCATTTCTGCTTATAAGTATAGCATAAAGACTGCTCTCAGGGGTTATTTTTATGTAAGAATCATTATAGGGTTATTATGAAACAGAAAATTTATATTAAACACATGAGTCAAGTTTTTTTTTAATATTGTATATATATAATAAGTGTTTATACAAAAAAAACTTCATTTCTTTATTTACGAACTTGAACGAATTGATGTTCTTGATTGTATGAAGCGTATTTTTTTAACTGCGATATCTTGTTTTTTAACTGAAATGTTGTATCCCTTTGCTGTGTCCTCAAATCATATGTTTAAGAGGATGTGAAAGTGCTAAACTCACGGAGTTAGTGTCTTTTGAAATAAAAATGATAAAAAATACTATTTAGTTCTGTTAATGACCAGAAGACCATTCTTCATCATTGGGAGAATATTTGTAAACATAAGCGGATTACTTTTACAAACAATTGTTGACGTAAACTTGAAAATCGTTTTTTTATCACCTCACAAACTATTTTCAACTTAAAAATTACAATTCTTTATGAAATAATTCGCAAATTTATGAAAAATATGTTTAAAAAGTGAGAAAATTGGCTTCTGCTTATGAAATTAGAATACAATTACTGAACACAGAATTATTTACGAAATCTATAAGTCGGTAACTTGCGTTTGCAATCCAGTTTGACATCCTCTTAATACGTATAAATTACGTCATAAAAATATTTACTTTAGGAGAATAATATTTACTTTAGTAATTATTATTCTCCCAATAATAAAGAATGTTTTAAACTCATTTTGATCAATTCATTACAAATATTAATAACGCAAATTAAAAACACCCTAACTCCGTGACTTTAGCTCTGATATTTCACCTTAAGGTGATTCTTCAAGCGATTTGCTGCAAATCTTTTGTCAGTTTCACAGCCCACATCAGTAAATCAAATTAAATAAAAACTAAACCCAGACATTTGTTCACTTTTTAAGTTTGTCTGGGTTTATTTTTTGTTTCCTATTATTGTACAGTTTTGACTGACAAACTGACAAAAGTTTTCAGTTGATGTAAACAATGAAAACAATCTGCAATTTTTATTTTGTTTTCATAAATGAATTTTCATTTTTAGTTTTATTTTCCCAATTAAAAGGAATGTTTCAATATATATACAATTTTTTTTCATAGCATATTTATTTTTTAATATAAAAAATCACTAACTCCGTGACGCTAGACTTCAAGAATCGCCTTAAGTTCAAAGGATAATTAACCTATTGACGACACTCAAAAGTTTTGCCACTATAAAAATACGGACGTTAATAGAAAAAATTTTATGTTAGGATTATTCCTCGCAGGGATTATTAATTCAGAGACAGACAAATCGTCGATGTTACAGTCCTGGTTCAAAGAACTTAGACATTCATAACCAAAAATTCCAATATAAAATAGTATAAAAAAGCAACAGAAAATCCATGGCCAATATATGAGATTTTATAGACCATTGATGCCTAGCTGCAGGTTCATGTATAACTATTATCTTAACGTATCATATGTTAAACTATGATCAGGCTACGTTTAGGCACTAGTTACACTCTTTATAATCACTTACAGGATAGGTCCCCTGTGTAAGTACGGCGGAACATTAATCTTTTACTTTTCTTGGAATTTAAACACGCATTTCTCTGGTTGTCGCGGAATCTCCGTCTTTCTTTCAAACAGATAAATTATTCTTTCACACGTATAAATTATACGATTAAAAAAAGACAGACACAAAAGGCCTTTCAAATACGCTACAAGATTGAAGAACTTTTGTCTTCTGTTAACATTATGCAAAAGAAAGCAACAAAAAATGTTACACTTATTTCTTTCAACTTGAACCGTTTCAACAAGAATCGGAATGGTACGTGAAAACTTCAAGTTTCTTCAGAAATAAAAATGATAAATGGCCTATTATTAGTTTTCTATAACATTTTAAAATTTTGTGCATTTTTCTTTTCCTTGTCTATAATATATGCCGTATTCACGTCTCTACAATATTTCTTGTTAATAAAGGAAGCACTTATGTAAAGATTGATTTTCTGTCCTTTATTAACAAGAAACATTGTTGATTGTGAATACGCCAATTATACTTAGAAGTCTCGTCCTCGAAATCAATTGTAGTAGCGTTAGCTGCTCGGTCTTGATCACAATATATTTAAAAAATTCAAAATTTCCCGCGGTTCAGCCTCCAATCCTGTCGCTACGCGCCTATTTCTCCATTATGTTTTGTTGTGCTGTCGCGATCACACAAGCTACCGGCTTTTGTTCTAGTTTTCGTGTAATTAAGTTAAAAATATGAATATTAGAGCTAAAAAGGATAAAGAAGATCGTCTCGAGTCACCTAAATCGGATTTACGACGAGAATTCGATTAGTTCAAGCGGGATTTTGCACAATATCAAGCTAACCTCAATTCGAGGTTAGATAAAATAATTCCAGTTTCTCGATGATCCCAAAAAAGAAGTAAGAAAAGACATACTCAGCTTTGTCGACGTAGTTATAGTTCAAATCACCATAAGTATCGGAAATATAGTCGATCTCATTCAAACAGTTCATCGCCACTAAGAAAACGACGCGCAGAGTATAGTCCACGAGACTATGCCGCACAGCGCTGTAATTT
>JABFOU010000252.1:0-10780 GCA_022817745.1 Scelioninae gen. 1 sp. ZL-2020 | reverse complement strand
AGTTTTAACCCTTTAAATCATTGATACTCACATCCTCTCGATAATATTTTACAATTCGCTCTAAACTGCTGACAGTTTACACAGCAATGCTATGAATATTGTGGGAATTACATTACACAATATTTACAGAAAATCCAAAAATACTTGAGCGTAGTATATTTAATTAAAATAAGAGTAAAAACTATTGGTATTAAACATAATTTGCTGTGTTCATGTTTTCGCATATACAATCTGTTCCATAATGACGTGCCGTCTATTTAAAAAGACAAACGAAACAGTTAAAAATACATTTGGACCATGTAGTATAAATATTAAACTTAAATGCATTTCACCTAATAAGTTGTCCAGTCCTCGTTATTATCGATTATTGCTTGGCAGCGTCGAGGCCAGGCCTATCCGATTTGAGATTTCGGCTGTTCAGCTATTGACGCAAAAAGTTGTAGATGTTGCGTCAATCTAAGTGTCCACGCAGATTGTATAGACGAAATCAGTCCAAAACAGTGAAACAGCCAGAAAGGAGCCGGGGCTCGCACTTGAAGTTGTCTACGCATATTGTCGGAAGCGCTCGGCGAAGCGTCCGAGATGTTCGTATAAGTGCGCGGCGACAGTATGCCGTAAGAATGAATATTGTAACTTTATATGTATGACTTTAGGTTCTTTTTTTTTAATTTAAATTATTTAGTAGAAAATTTTATGAAAAAAAAACAATTTAATGTAAAAAATTAATATGATATTTTATCATATGTTTAATTAAATTTTTAAGTTATTAAAAAAAACAAACAAACGTGTGGAATATGAGTAAGTTTAATAATGAATACAACATTTTACAAGGGCTTGAATGGTTGAGTGGTTTAAATATGATACTACCGTATAAGCTTCTGGGGATCAATTCTTATACGTTATTTTTTTTTCTTCATATAATTTTTGTTTGTTAGTTTATTATTATTTTTTTAGTTCTATAATATAATAAAAGTCTTTTAATAAATAAATGAAATTCGCACATAAAACAAATCTCTCATGCGTCCGGAGCAGAATTTTTAAAATTTTTTCAAAGCATAGATAGAAAAACAGCTGTCGACATACAAAGTATGAAAGTAGGCCGCAGTAAATGTAGATATATTTTAAGAAATGTTTTATGTATGTGGAAATTTCGAATTACATTTCTGTTAGTTTATAATTTTACTAACAAATAATTAGGTGCGGATTCAAAATATGGAGGAAATATACTCTGGATTTCCGGTCCCAAATAATTCAACCTTTTTTTTAATCGTTATATTAAAATAAATTTTATTCCTTTCGCAATGCTACACAAAGTTTAATCGTATAAAGGACGATTTCGTTACATCTACAATTACGATGATTTTTAATTTTGCTAAGAATTAGTAAAAAGAATAAGGTTTAACAGTCGTAACTGTATGGAATAGGAGCTGCCTATTTCTTTATTTGACGACAATGCTAAGGGTGAGGATTTCCAAACAGTAGTTACTGTTTGGAACATAAATTGGGGAACACAACATTAATTAGCGGCGATTCGGAGTCACAAAACACTTGCATCCACTGTCACTTGATCATGCGATAAAATTTCTTTGTAAACTTAGAAAAAATTTTTAAGAAGTTACGCGACCCGTTATAACTTAACCGAGCGGTAAAGCGCTGGAACGGCCGACGTTCCTATTTTTACAGCGACGAAATTTCGACTGACTAACTTGCATTTAACGCGCGTGTAAAATAGTCGGCTTCCTCGCTCTTGATAACGCACACAAGTATTGGGTGACTTCGACACGACTCACACACTCGCACCCGCTACAGTATCTCGAGGCAGAGTGTCGAAGGCACTAACACACGCAATCTCACATGCACGCTCGGGCATTCGGCCTTCACGATATCAACCGAAAACAATCGAGCGTATGAATATAATACGGTTCAAACAAGTAATATTTAACTTGTCAAAGTATGTAAATTATAATTAATAATATTAAATTCTAATTAATTAAATTTTATATTTAAACAATAGTTTTGAGTATAAAATACATAAAAATAGAATATCTAGTAATATAAGTTCAAATTTTTAATTATATTACTGTTTTTATAGCGACTATTTCTAATAATGACAATGAGACCGAAATTAAGTGTAAAACAGATAATGAACTTTATGAATGAAGTATCTTCTGGGCTATCTGAAATATTCGTGTCTGAATATTCGTCACAATCTAGTGGAGATATTGTGACGTTTGATGAACCTGTTGTTAAAAAAAAGAGAATAAACATTGTATCCAATGACGTAGCTGCTACTTTAGACCGAACGGCTACTAGTAGTAGAAACGCAACATATATTCTCAGTGCTGTTACAAAGAGTTTACATTTGAATCTTACAGACACAACTTTGAGTTATCGAAGCATTCAACGAAAAAGAAATGATAGTCGTAAATGCATTGCGTTAGATATACAAAATAATTTTGTGCCAAAAAAGATTATTACCATCCATTGGGATGGTAAACTTTTACCAGATCTTTTAGGTAAAGAAGTAGTCGACAGACTGCCAATTATTGCAACCGGAGAAGATAATATTGAACAAATTTTGGCTGTCCCTAAATTAGACTCGGGCACCAGATTGAGACAAGCAGAAGCCATATTTAACGTCATTAAAGAGTGGAATTTACAATCATTAGTAAAAGCTATTTCTTTTGATACTACTTCCGTGAATACCGGTAATAATTCAAAATTAAAAATATATTAATTTTAAAATATATATGTTCAATCACATAAAATAATACTAATATATTGAGTATAATGCTCAATAATGTATAAATTATTGTTTCTATTATATTTAGGTTCTTTGAATGGAACTTGTCATCTTTTGGAACAAATGCTGGAGAGAGAACTAATCTATTTACCTTGTCGACACCACATATTTGAAATTGTCTTAAGAAATGTGTTTGAAAAAAGTTTAAATTTGACTACTTCTGGTCCTGATGTTCAAATATTTAAACGTTTTAAAAATCAGTGGTCAAAAATAGACGTCAAACAATTTGAGACTGGTCTAACTAATGAAAAAGTTGCCATAGATCTTGCATCAACAAAAAATGAAAGTTTATCATTTGCTTTTAATCAACTGCAGGTTAGTTTTTCTAAATGCACGGAGAAGAATATCTGTCTTTAATAATATAAAAAACTATCTTTAAAAAGTATAAACTGTCAGCGTACTACGATTACAACTGCAAGAGGTTCATGTAAAAATTGCGTGAACTCGTGCAATTAATAACTATTGAAATGCTATAAATGCGTGAGCGCCACCTATGGTAGCTATAAATTCGTTAACGATAGCACAAGTCGTTTTTATGTTATTAGGATTAAATTTTTCTCTAGTTAGTCAAGCTGGGTAAACATTACTTTTTATTCATGCTTTACAAAATTGTGTTGTAAACGCAAGTTAATAATTTTTATCCTGTTTCATCTTATTAGTTTATAAAGTTTTTTAATCAGTTTTTATTGTTTATTAGAGATGAATAAAAAATTTTAAATGAAGTTCCGAAGATTTTTTGTATTTTAATTTTTTAATACCCGACTGGACAAATATGTTCCGGCAACTTAAAATAGTTTTTCCCAATTATATTATTAAAATAATGAGTTTTAATAAATTTAATGTGAAGAACTATTCTCTTTTATAAGATTGTATTCATTCATAATTTCATTCATAAATAAAAGTTTTTATTGTAAAAATAAATACAACAAAAAATTTTTTGTTTGCAATTAAAAAACGTCATATATTATATAAATATCATGATAATGATAACCAATTTTCACAAAAACTTGTTTTTATTATTTTTGGTCTTTAAAAGGTTAAGCATTATAAAAATATAATATTTTTAAATTTTATAAAAAAAAAAAAAAAAAATGCACGTTACTACAAAAAATTTTTATTTTATATATTTAGAGTTTTTCAGAACGAGCAGATTACAAAGAGCTTCTTGAACTTACAATTATATATTTGGGGGAAATGCCTAAAACAAATTACAATTTTCGAGCTCCAGGACCAATGCATCACGCCAGGTGGATGTCGCGGGCATTATACACTCTAAAGATTTTCATTTTTCGAAGGCAGTTCAAAATGAGAAAGCAAGAAGAAACAGGATTGCGTGATGTCAGTTTATTTATTGTTCAACTTTACGTAAAAGCGTGGTTCACCGCTTCTATTGCAGTCGCAAGTCCAAACAATGATTTGAAATTTCTTCAAAGTTTAATAGACTATAAACAGCAAAATGCATTAATTGCTACAGCAGCTTTACAGAAATTATCAAATCATTTATGGTACTTGGCAGATGATTTGATTGGTTTAGCTTTATTCGATGACAATGTTTCTGTAGAGGTTAAAAGACAAATTGTTGTTTCATTAAAAAACAACATCAGTAGCGCCGCACCAGTTAAACGTCTACAATTAAACATTTATTCCGAAAATGAATTACTATTATGGAGAACTCGCGAACTTTCTGATTTAGTATCACAAAATGCAAATCGTCTTTTTCATATATTTAATATAAATAAAGAATTTTTTGATAAAGACCCTGTATTGTGGGAAAGCAGTGAAAGCTACATTCAAGCTCGAAAGCTTTTCTCATTCTTGAGAGTTGTGAATGATACTGCTGAGAGAGGAGTAGCTTTGATTTCTCAATTCAATTCATGTATCACAAAAAATGAGGATCAAAAACAATATTTACTTAAAGTTGTGCAAGAACACCGCCGAAAGTATCCAAATCCGAATGTCAAAGACTTGTAAATACACTGTGCAAAATAAATAAATAAGGCACCCTACGATCAAGCAAAAAAATGTCATTATTCAAAACAGTTTAACTTCGTCAATTTTCACTCAAATGAAATGATTTTTTTTAAATAAAGCTTGAAGTTTCTACTTTGAAATGATTTTGGAATAATTTATCTTTAGTGACATTTAACTTATTGTACGATTTAGTGTTTCTCACTCTAGATGAGATAGAGATGCAAGGCAGAGTTGTCAATAAACAAAATAATTTCTCTTTCTAACTTATTTATAAACATAAGTGCTTTTCACTCATTTGGCGATTTATCGCCCAAATCTGGCCACTCTGATGCAAGGTGACTGTCGCGGTAGGGCTGAATTTTGTAAGCTATGATTCTATTGGTTGATTCTTGCGCGGCAGTAAAATTTTGACGCGCGTAATGACGCGCTGAATATCGTACAATGAGTTAAAATCCCTACCACACCCTTTTTCAATTACACTTTTTTCAGTGTAAAATTTATAACTTTGTCTTACATTTTTCATGTAAATTAAAAGTGAATTTTCAAAATCCATATACGGAATCTTAAAACTCTAAAGATTTTGAAAAAAATGAGCTCAAAACGATCATTTTTAAAAAAGTTACGACTGATTAAAATTTACAGTGCATTATCAGTTTTTTTCATGATTATGTTTATTTTACCGAAAATGACATTTCAGGTGGATATATAAAGTAACAAAAACGAAAAATTAACATTTATTTTTCCTTATTATATGCTTATAATAAGTAGCGAATTTAAAAAGTTACAAAAAAGTGGCTTAAATGAATAAAAATAACATGTTTTCAATACTATATTGAAAAATGCACATTTTTTAATGGCGCATCCTCAAATTTCATCAAAAGTGGCTAAAAATTTGGGAAACTTAGTGAATTTGAGTGCGTTTTATGATACTAGAAGAAGGGCCGATTACGCGATACTTTTTTTTTGACCCAGTCTAATAAATATATACATGTAGAATAATTTTAATGTATAAATAACTAAATATAAATAAATAATGTATAGAAATAAAATTTATGTTTGGAAAATGTTAGAAAAATTTAATAAATAAATTTATATAAATTTGTAATAAAAAATTTAAATTTAAAATATAAAGTTATAAAACAATATTCACCTCATTTACTTCCAAAGCAATCTTGTACAGCTCCTTAGAAAACCAGGAACCAGCATCTAATCCCCGGTAACTGTTGTAGTAGGACAGCGTAGAATCGTAGTTGCAGTGTAAGTAATACGCGATTGAAAATATTTTGTGAGTTTGGTACGACGTTTTTGGGGCGTTATCTGACTTTGTCTTGACTAACATGGTCTCCGTATCCGCGTAGAGCACAAACGGAACCGGCATTATTTTGGCAAAGTTATTAAATTTTAAAATGTTCTCACCAGGTTCGGGCACTGTGATTTTACATTCATTAATTTGAGCACAGTCCACTTTATGTACACAAAGTTTTTCATCATCGGAAAAGTAATGGAGACATCTATTGCAAATAACTTTTTTATGCAAATTGTTACTGCACTGGGCACTCACAAGGCGGCTTAAGTTTTTAATCCAGCAGTAGTGATAAATGATTGTTTCATCATTATCTTCCTCAGCCTCATCCAGGATAAAAGAATTGGCCGAACGACGAGGTGCAGCACTTTCACGTTCTGTTACGAGAAGCAAGTTGACGTGCTTCTGCTTTTCTGCTGCAGTTAGATGGACCGGCGCAACACTTTCACCCGCATCCACAACAAACACATTTATAGAAATGTCATTTTGTCGTTCGAACTTTGGAATGTCTTTCAGCGCCACAGGGAATTCTATACCGTTAAAGTTTAGGTGCTTGTTGTAATGAGGGTAAGATGTTGGACGATCTGAGTGATAATCCACCGGAAAAAGCGCTGACATAATTGCCCAGGCAAAACAATCGTCATAGAGTTCAGCTTTGACGTTAACCACTGCCTTTTTATTTTTTATCCATTGTGGCAGATCAATCCACGAACCTGCGCGCAACGGATTATATTTGCAAATATTAATTTGCAAATTATTAATTCCAATAAGAGCCCAGCCAGAGTCTCGCTCCTGGAAATCTTCAATCTGAGCGAGAATAGGAGCTTTCACTTTCTCTTCAAACCACATATCATAATCTGATGTTCCACACAATTGCTCATAATTATTGGCAAAAATTTTGTCCTCTTCTTTTTCAAGAAGCGCAAATTGTCCACTAAGCACACCACCCGCTTTTACACATTTATGCTCAGTTATTGCACTACGCACGAACGAAAGCACTTTGTCTTTTGCCGCGTCAAAGAATTTTATAGGATCCAGGTATTTTAGATTTATTAAAAGTCCAGTTTGAAGTCGATTTTTGAAAGATGATTCCACCGTTTCAAATATTAAATCACCGCGCGGACCATTGCCTTGCTTTGCAAATAAACGCCTTTCCGCAATTTTTTTAAGAGTGATTATGCGATTAATCATCCCCTCTATACACATTTTTATTCCGAGGGGGATGTGCGATTTTAATGAACTGCGCATCTTCTCAATGTCCCGGTCACATTCGCGCACAAATTCGCGGAACTGATCCGCGGTAGCGTCTTCATCAAGGGTGCGAAACACCTTTTTTAACACCTTCTCCATGGAGGAAAAACGAGCCTTGATGTCAACCATGTTGCACTATAATATTATTAACTCGCGATAGAAAATATTGAATTCCTTAACGGAGAAACTTATATTGCGATCATATAGTTTGGACTGAATGAAAAGAATATAATATACGGTTTATATATGCGTATTTTCTTTGTTAAAATCAATCACGTCATAAAACTAACAGCTCTCTCAAATAAATGACCCAATGTTTTGAAAGCAAGAATGGTGAAGAAAAAAACGCTAAGATATGCCGCTTATGTTTTGGTTACGCCGGAAGTCGACCTAGCTAAACTATAAATAGACCATAAACGACTTGTATTCACTTCTTATGAATCTTGCAAATCATAAATATTTTATCAATAATTAATGTTTGTCTCTAAAAAACTTTCATACAATTAATTATAAAAAAAACTCAAAATGTATTAAAATCGAAAATTATTCATATTTATATTGTTATAAATAAAAAACTAAATATTAATAATAATATTAAAAATGTTCTTGTGATTTTTTATAAAAATCAATTAAGGAAAATTAAAATGAAGATTCAAATATAAAAAATATTTTATGAAAGTCGTCGAAACTGCAACCTATTAATACATATACTTTAAAGAATGCGATAAGTCCCTTTCGTCTACTGAAATTAGAGATTCGTCATAAAACATAAACGCGTTCACGGAACGCCTATACAAGGTCAATGCCTATAGAAGGTCAATGCCTATAACTTTTTCTAAATATCTATGAAAATATAATAAACCATGGTAAGTATAAATTAAAATTTATGAAAATTACAATATATTTAAAAAAAATGTAACATTAAAATATATTTTAAAAATGTATGAAAAATTAAAACTAAAAATAATATAAAAATATTCAAAATGTTTTAAACTAATATGTCTAAAATTATTAGTATAAATACATAATTTACAATGAATTGTTTAATAATATTAATTGATAAATACTTTACGATAACCTTTCAGAGTATCACATCAACTCGGGTTGAGAACCCATGCCCCCCAAACCTATGCTCACACGTACACGCACACACTCTCACATACACACAGATACGCACCAATACTTAGTGGTCCAGAACGGGCATAGCTCTACTACTCAGGCCAATAGTTTTCTTTTAGTGTAGTTTAATTATTACTTTATTGTTTTTAATATTTCCCCAAATTTAATATTATCGCATTTCAATTTTTGTGTGTTTTAGATTCATGAGGACTTTTCAAGTAACAGTTTAATTGCAACCATTTATACTGATCCACTGAAGATTCGAACTAATTTACGTAACACAATATAAATTTGTATACAATCGAACAATATAAATGGCCTGGATGAGAAAAATATCGTTGAAAAATAACATCACTTGGAAGAATGTAAGAGAATATTAATATATGATAGAATATGATATATATATATGAAAATGATTATTAGAATAATATTCTGAAAATTAGATATTATATATCCGTCAGTAACTCAAAGTCGATAAATTTAATTTTTCAAAATTACAGTTTAAAAATCATTTATAAATATCATAGAAAATTAAGATTTAAAATTTTTTTTTGTAGTATCAGATTTATGTAAATCTTTGTAAATCATTTATAAAATTAATATATAATTTATTTATTTATATAACTAAAAATAAAATAAGTTTATAATTTGATTGTGATATTCAAAATAATTGTTTTTTCCCAAAACCATCATTTAGATGATTATTTAAATTAATTAATTTTATTAATTTAATTGACCAATATTATTGAAAAATATGTGGTCCATCACAGTACCTCTACGGTCGCCGCATCACGACGCTGGTACTTGGGTATCCCCCTTGCAGCGTAAATTGCACTCTACTATTAACACTTTTCATGTCAATATTTTTTTAACGCCACCTGACGGAGTTTATCAGTTTATTTTTCTTCTTTGAAGAAAAACATGAGAGTCTACGAATCTCAGCCTCTCATATCTAGAGATTGGTTTACTAGAATCTTAAACGTCATTTCCTCGCGAGACTGCCAGGCATTAATTTGTGAGAGGTTCTCGTCCCGCGAATATTCAGGGTTAATTATATGGTAGTTAGTCAAAAGCTGGCCTATAATTTGCCAATTTTCAGCAGAGTTACATTTTATCGCCTTTTAGCTACATTGGTAGTTCTAAGACTGTCTCCCTTTCTCCATTGCTGAGAGCTTCTGAATGATTGTAGGAAGCTTGTCAGCCACTGTTACAGAATTCTCATGAGAAATTATTAAGTTCTCTGTTGAAACGTGTATATAAAGAAGACATGTTCCGTAACTTCGAAAGCTGAGTGGCAAGTTCGGATTATCTCGTTATCAACTATTCTAAAACGTTCAAAATAGATCAAGAAGAATCCATGATCACTGAGAAACTAGTTAAAATAAAAGGGGCTTATTTTTATTTGAACAGGCTTTTACTATTTTCTTTTTGAAGATAGATGATATATTTCCATCGTTAACCGATGGATCTTCCAGTGCTTCTTCTGATTATTGTGTAAATAGAGTAGTAACTATTTTTTCCAGTAGATTTGGACAAGACGGCGGTGTGAACGGCGGGGAAAAAAGCTTGTAAACAGCTTTCCAGCTTCGCTATAACTGATTTTATATGGTTCACTTGAAGGATGACTGTCGACCATTAATCCCCGCAGGGGCGTATTTATTTGTATTTAATACGTTTGGTGGGTTCTAGCGACACCACGGACCTTAGCTAGTATGGAGAGGAGGAAATGTTACATTTTCTCCAAAATTTTTGAACGTTGCTCCATATGCCAACCAGTTGTATGGCTCTGGCTTCACCAAACAAAATGGGTGGTGTCTAGCATATTCTGTTAAGAGAATTGCTATTGTATTATTATTATTATTTCGTATTATCATGAAAAGGAGAGAGAGTTCTGTGAGAGACTATCTGAATCTCGAAATTAAGGTTATAAATGAGTAGCATGTTGGCGTAAGCCATGTACGTGCAAGTATCCTTTCAGGGGCATACAAGAGCATGATGTAATAAGTAGGTAAATTGGAAGCATGATGTCTTTGACATATACGTGCATAATCCTTCTATTTGGCATAAGTGGCAATATAAGAATTTAACGGTGTGAGAGCACTTAAGATGTATGAAATATTTTGTGACAAGTTGATACGTCTCTTGTACACATGATCCTTAAAGCACATTTTTTATGCTTGTATGTGCTAGAGAACCTTGTCTGGTCGAACTGGATTGTCCGGGGATGCTTGGGGAAGGAATGTAAGTCTGATAATGGCGCACAGAGGACGATTGGCTTCTGTATCGGTGCTTGCTTCCCCCCAGGGTCTCTGGCTCTCTGTGTGAGACTAGAC
>JABFOU010000251.1:0-10830 GCA_022817745.1 Scelioninae gen. 1 sp. ZL-2020 | reverse complement strand
ATAAAAATTCGCCCGTAGTTACTGCGCAAATAACAGCTAATAATAATAATACTTAAATAATTCACTTTATTCTCCCAAAATCAAAGATTTGACTAACATTATTTAGAAACATTAATTTATTGTATAGTTGAAATTATTTATAATCACCCTAACTCCGTGACTTTAGCACTGAAATTTCACCTCAAACTGCACAAAGATGAACATTTTCTCCATTTTCGAAGACCATTTGCACTTATTTGAGTGAACCGATGTCATAAACTCCCGCGCGTCAACGTATTGTGATAAGGTTGCAAAATTGCAAGAACTATTATTGCAATAAATTTGAGATAAATTCGTTCATTTTTCAATGTAACAGTTGTGCAAAATTTCTTTCCGTGTATGTTGCGACTATTTTCAGTTTATTATTCGTAACATGGACTTAAAAAATTTTAAATATTTTTTCCCCCGTGATTAATGCTGATAAAAAGTGTTAAAAAATACTATTAATTTATATAAGCCATAATTCTGACTGAAATTGGTCTTCAAACAAATGAGAATAATAAATATTAAACAAAAGTTCAGAATTCTTTTAAACAAGCAATAATTTTACATACAACTTTAACTATTTGAATTTTATTACTAATTGTCATTTATCGGTTTATTTTAACATAAAACATTTTATTCGTACATTTTATAATATTGCAATCGGATAACGCAGATTATTCGTTTTGTACACTCCAAAATAATTCATAATGAACACAACAAAACCGATAAATTGAAATCCCGTTTTACCTCTAGAAAAATACGGCGATTTCATAAATGTCGTCAATATTTCAAGATCGTTATTCGACCCTCTTACGTGTCTACTTTTCTTTTGTGTCCGATGAAAAGCTCTCATTATACGTAGAAATTTATGTCAAAACATCATTTATCGTTGAGTCAGCAACATTCGATTTGACTCAGCGAATTTGTGCAGGTTTTCCATTACGCGAGCCAAATCCTACTTCAACCTGTAAAAGTTCTTAATCCCATACAAACGAGATTATCCAGACAAGCCGCATAAAAGTAATTCGGACGCATGAAATGAACGGTTAAATCAATTGACGTAAAATTGCATAACAAAATGCAATATCGATCGGCCGAAATTCATTATCATGACAATTAGTTGACTGCAAGTGCGAGAGTGTCAATGCGTTTGATAAACCGTATATTCATTCGTGGAGTTTAATTACGAATTAAACGGATGACACAACGACAGATGGAAAAACAACATGGACACACGTTTTCTTCACATCAGTTTTCCAGTTGTATTTGGATTAAAGTTTCATATAAATCTCAGGATAATTATTTTATTATTATACGTGCGGACGTACCGGTAGGCCAGCTATTGAAGATCATATTCCACGTAGATTGCAGATACGGGAGGACTTTCGTTAATCACTGACCATGCCACAAAATACGCACTATACCTCGTTAGCAAATCGCCCGGAGCATCAGAAATACATTACGCTTTTCACAAAACAACGAGGCATAGAAAGACGTACAAGTCGTGAATATATGTACATAGGTGCACGCAACATGTCCTAACAAGTACACTGTTGGGATGCTATACTTAAATTGCTGTGTATACTTCATTCATCATATTTGTGGCAGATACGTACATATATATATATAACGAACCATACATATGTCAAATGCCTAAAATAAATATATATTTGAATATTTTGTTAGTTTTCTAAGTAATTATATCGTGAAAATTAAATAAAAAACTATTAACAATTTTATAATCAAGCTAAAAAAATTAATTCGGAACTTCATAAAAACTTAATTAAGAAAAATTATTAGTGATTAATTCTTTTCTAAAAACTGATGAATTACAAGCAATAATTTAATTTGGAATATACTGAATGAAATTGTATAATACCATCCACAAATCAAATGTCAGAAAGATAAGCCCTAAATCAATTCCTTTGTTTTATTGTTCAAGGAAACTTAAGAATTGCATTACACATAATCCACTAATTAAATTTGAGCATATCCATCAGCCAGACATCGTGTTATCTCAGTGTGTATGTCGACTAATTAATTAGGCTGGACAGTAGTATTAACTTCTTGTGTACATAATGATTCTCATAAAAATATATATATATATATATACACGCGGATAAGAGATACATAATGAGAGCCGCAATGAGTTACAAAGATTTATATATTTAAATATTTTAGAAGAGAAAATTTATTGTCAATTACTATAATTATACTACTTCCATAAAACTATGTATCATAATTTATAATAATATTAATGATAATGTTTTTGTTAGTTTTACGATTTTTAAAGAAGAAGAAAACTAATTGATTTTATAACCTTAGGATAATAAAAACTTATGTTTAATGACCTTATCCGATACAAATAAATATCATTATTCTATGTAATTTCCACGAAATTTAATTCCATAAATCAGGTAAATTTTTAAAAACAATTTATACTAGAAAAAATTAATCATAAATATATACACATATGACAATAATAATTAAATTTCCCACGAACGAGATTTCTATTTGTTAAATAATTGTTTATCTACAAGGTAAATAAGAAATGCAAGCTTCCAAACACGGTAATTTTATTGAACGTAAAATTTATACAAGTCACAACGAAGTTAACATAGCAAAAGTTCTAAGTCTACTGCTGTCTTACGCATCGGCGAGGAGGAAGGACCCAGCTTTTCCGAAGTACACAAAAGGGTCATAAAAAATATAAGAAGAAAGTGAAAGTCTTTCTTCTTCTAGAAAGATACGACACACTGAAATAGTGTTGGCTTAGTTGCTAAATAATACGATCATGCAAAATACTTAATTATTCAACAGTATTATTTTTTAAAAAAAACCAAAGTTTTAATACGGAGGTTATACTATTGTATTTTGGTTTTAAATTGTATGTTATTCACAAAGTTGGATACATTATGTATATGGACAATCAAAAAATTAATATAAGAGGATACTATTGAATATTTCCACCTCTATAAAAAATTAAAACTGTATTTTATTTATTGTAAACATTCGAAACAATAAGGAATGAACAAAATGTATTATCAATATAAGATAAATATATGTTAACTAATATTTCAATATTGTACTCTTAATAATGCTTTGATTAATTTATTTGAATAATTTTTGGAAACCATGGGATTGAGTACATTTTTGTTATTTAACCTTTTCGCTCCGGGGATTTTTCCTTTGAAATTGACCTCGCATTTTAGCTGAATCTCATAACTTAAATGAATGAACTTCTTATGACAAGTCGCCACTCGGAGTGCTGGTCCATATATGTGGACCACTCCCGGAGAGAAAGTTAAGGTTAATGTAAAAATTATAAGTGAAGGTTTAAGAGGGCTTTTCAATGTATTTTGATGTGCTGATTACAATGAAAATAGTCAAAAAAATGTCAGATTCATATTTGACCTTGAACTTTCAAGGTCAAATAATGAAAATACGTATTTGAGCTTGAAAATTAGTATACCTATGTTTTATGAATCGCTAAAGACGATAAAAATAGTTTGTTTCTTAGACGCTTGTCTTCTTAAACGTTTCTTGCCAGTTGGACAAAAATCAACCTCGTGCACAGTTGACAACATACGCACGCTTCTTTTGTCCTCCCATTTCAGTGCCATCCAGACTTCAATGTGAGCAACTTGTATTTTTCATCGTGATAACTTATTTTCCAGTTTCGGCATTCCCTTTCTATTTGCTTTTACTGTCCCACACAGACCAGTATTTCGGTCATGCAAAAATTCTGCCAAGGTAGGAGATGTGTACCAATTGTCAACATACACAACGCGACCTTGACGATGGTACGGTTCTAAGAAGTGAGCGACAATATCTCCAGTAACACCTAATCCGAACTTTCTGTAGTCAGTGTCTGCTCCTGTATACACAATAAAGTTCAGAATGAATCTCGTTTCACAGTCAATTATCTCAAAAACAGCTTGATACCAAACCGATTTCGCTTCAAAGGTATATACTGTTTGAATCTAAGCCGCCCTTTCCAAAGTAATAGACTTTCATCAATACAGACTTTTTTCCCTGCAGTGAGAGCTGCTGTAAATTTAGATTGAAGAAAATCTATTACTGACTTGATTTTCGCTAAAGTATGGCCTGCAATATCCGATGTCGTATTTTCATTGTCGTGAAAATGAATGTAACACAAAATCTGCAAGTATCTGTCGCGAGACATCATCTGACGAAAAATTGGAGTTTGTACTAATTGATCAGTCGACCAATAACTATGCAAATTGCCTTTCCGAACGTGTCCCATGAGAATCGAAAGGCCAAGAAAAATTTCGAATTCTTCGTTTGTGAGGGCAGTCCAAGGCTTCATATGGTCACTTTGAATTCCAGGATTTTGAAAATGATAACGATTAGTTTCTTCAATAATCATTTCAATCAATGAGGAGTCGAAAAAATAATTGAAGAAGTCTATAGGTGTATTCCCTGCTACATTGATGTTTTGATTGATTTCAGAGGTACCGTTGAAATCCTTTATTGATCTGAAAAACCACGAGTCTTCATAAAGCTTCGTCGTCAGCCATTATCTCCAAGATATGTGATGGAACATTTCATGAATAACAAAATATAATAACAGTAACGAACAACTACTATGCTAATTAGAATATATACGTGAAAGTGTACTAACTAAATACTACCTCATTGTCAGATGCTACTAAAAATGACAATTTCCCGCCACTTTTACCTGGAGTTTACCTATAAAATCAGTTTTTTCACAGGGTGTCCAGTGTCCTTGAAAACCTTGAAAACCTGGAATAGTACTGGAATTTCGAATGAAGATGAAATGTACTTGAATTGTACTGAAATTTTTAACATGTACTTGAATTTATTCACGGTGAAATATTTTTATTCTTACGGCTGATTCTCGATTTTCCAAATCTTTATAGTTTGTTTGAATTGAATTAATTTTCACGGAAAATCAATATTTGTCTAATTCTAATTTTTTAAAAAAAGACTAAATACAATTATCCGTGAAATTGATCATTGATACCCCAACATGCCATTGGTCCTCCGAACATAGATATAATTAACGATGTCATACGACATACTTTTCGCTGACCCATAACAAATTTTTAATCTTTCTAACTATTGTAGAAGCGTATCCTTAAAGTGATGGCGAAGGGCTTATTACCGACTTTACAGATTTTTGTAAATACAATTAAACCGTCTATCATAAATTTATTTGGGAAGAAGAGCGCCATTTTCTCAATTTTTAACACATTTATATCACAAAATTTTTTGATTTTTTATTAAATTGTAATTTTAAACTGAATTTTGGTTTTCGATGTGGAAAAATTCGTAGAATCCACTATTATTTGTCTTTATTTTATGTTTAAAAACTTGACTAAACTAAGCTATGTACATTGAGAAATATTCTCCCATAATCACAGAATGGCGCTCTTCTAAGTTTATTTCGAAATATTTAATATTTTATTTTTTATAAACAAAGTCCCTAACTCCGATGCAGCAGACCTTTTACTTCACCTTAAGAGCATATCAAAGGCGTGATTACCGGCATTACAGATTCATTAAATAACTTTTTATACATCATTTGAATTTTAATTTAACAAGTGTCGGCCGATTTTCTCACATTTTTTACGTATTATGTATACAAATTCTTTTTAATTTGAGAACAATTGTAATTTTAATTTTGATACTCGTTTGCGAGGTGATAAAAAAACGAGTCTCAAGATTACGTCAACAATTCTTTATGAAATTAGTTTTTTCTTATTCACAAATAATCTCCCATTGATAAAGAATCGTCCTTGACTCATTATTTGGATTAAATAATATTCTTTATAATTTTTATTTCAAAAATCCCTAACTCCGTGATTCTAGACATTTGACATCCTCTTAAGGCGATTCTTCAAGTCTAACGTACCGGAGTTGGTGTCTTTTTAAACTACAAATTTTTGGTAATGAATTAAATATTCTAAAATATATCACGTGATTCTTCAATTATGGGAGAATTTTATAGTTGAAGAAAATTAATATTTCGTTGTTTAGTTTTGGCTGAGTAACCTCCCCCGTTTTATTTGTAAAGTGTATATAATGAAAAAAACGGGGGAGGTTACTCAGCCAAAACTTAACAACAAAAAATTAATTTTCTTATACTATGAAATTCTCCCATAATTAAAGAATGACGTGATATATTTTAGAAAACTGAATTAATTATCAAAAAATTGAAATTTAAAAAAACACTAACCCCGGTACTTTAGACTTGAAGAATCGCCTTAAGGCCATGCCAAAGAGATGATTACCGACATTACAGATTTTTCGAATTATAATTAAATGGTTTATTTTATATTAATTCAATGACCAGAGCTGCATTTTCTCGATATTTTTACACATTTTCAATGAGGTTATGTTTCATTTTGACAAAATTGTAAATAAATAATGGTTTTAGTTTCCAAAGTGGAAAAAATCGTAACTCATCAATTTTCAAAATTCATTGTTCAAAAATATGTTTAAATAGATAAAAATATTCTACCATAATCACAGAATGCCGCTTTGGTCTGCTTGTATGCAAATAATTAATATACTATTTTATATAAACAAAGTCCCTAACTCCGGTGCAGCAGACTTTATACATCATCTTAAGGTGATGCCGAAGTTATCTTACACCATCTTTCTCACACGTATAGAATTTTCTTTTTAGCTATCTCCCTCGCACCAATAGCCAAGCCTAACAACTTCGTCATGGCCTTAACGAAATCTATTGGTAATCATAGTGTTCTTAAATCTTCAATGTTTCATATATTACTATGTTCAATGCGGCATTATATTAAACGTTCCCATAGGGATTTTTAATTCTTAGCAGTTACCAGATTGAACTTCAATGTTTACAATTTAATTTCGAGAATTGGAACATTCCAATGCTAAAGTTATCGATATAACTTTTACTTGACACAAGGTAATTATTATTAAATGTAAACATTAAATTAATGAAGACAAAATTTGTACATTTTGTGTAAGCTAAAATTACGTTAAAAAATTGTTGTTTTAATAAATAATCAAGTTTTATTCTGATGAATGTTTTCTTTCATAAAAATGAATAGGAGTTACCATTATCAAAATCCAAATATAATCATTTGTTTAAAAGTTAGATCAATTTGTTTATTAAATAATTTGTCTAAAGTTATAAACAAATTGATCTAACTTTTAAACAAATGATTATATTTGGAATCTGATAATGGTAACTCGTATTCATTTTCATTAAAGAAAACATTTATCAGAATAAAACTTAATTATTTATTAAGATAGAAAATCCGTTACGTGTAATAATTTAAGAATTGGCTAAAAACGATATATTTTGTTAATTTTAAGTCGTAGAATATGAATCTACAAAAAAATTTATATGTTACCAGGCAAATTGAAAAGATATTTAATTTTAAAATCCATGATTTTTGACTGTCAAATACATTAGTTATATGGCGATTTAGAGTAGTTGTACATATGCAAAATATTATAACTTAATAATTTAACACTTTTATGAAAATCTAATATGATATTCCTAAATATTCAAATAATTCAATGATTTGAGAAAAATCATAAGTAACCGGACTTATTTTTAAGAAATTATAAGAAAAAGTTTCGTATTTCATCAACTAGGTTATGATGCGCATGCGCGACAAGCAAAGAAACATACAAACACGTAAAAATCAAAGTCAAATACACAATTTAAAGATTACTTTATAATAGTAAAACATTTTTTTATTAAATTTTAGTGTTTATAAATAAATAATACTTATTTTAATAAACATCTTAACAACAATAAATATTTTTAAAATATCACTTCTATACAATTAGTCGTTTGATTAGGAATGTCACGGATTTTCTACCTTAAAACAAGAATTTTTCAACGTAATTTTTCCTTTCACAAAATGTACAAATTTTGTCTTCATTAAATAATAATTTATTGATCATTTTAATTATTATAAATATTTTAATAAAATAAATAAATCATTTATTTTTACATGACTACTTTAATTGAACTTTTTAAACAAATTATAATTTTAGGTGCAATCTTAAAATCATGCCAAGAAAACACGGAGATACAAAATTTCAAAAAAATTGGACAGGGCAGTATCCATGGGCTATGCAAGATCCTACAAATAAATATCAAGCAATTTGCAATTTGTGCGAATGTGCACCATTATCCGTTAAAAATATGGGAATACAAGCTCTGACTAGTCACAGTAAAGGACAAAAGCATAAAGAAAAAGAGTTAGCGGCTAGATCTTCACTGCCGATTCATTTATTTCAGTCAACTGTTAGTAGAAAATACGCAACTAATTAATTTTATGATTAAATATTCATTTAATTTGATTATTATAATTTTACATATTTATAGGTCCATTCAAAAGCAAATGAGTCTATGTCACTTGATATCAATGCAAATAATGATGCAACTACAAACAGGTCACCATGTATTAATAACGTAAGTTAAATTCCAGGAATTAGTTCAATGAAAGTAACTTTATATTCATTTAAACTTAAATTTAGTGATTAAATTTGTATGTTAAATGTTTGGTGATTTTTAGGGTAATTCAGAAAAGCCTCCAAATGTTCCAGTCATTATACCGCTCACTAACTCAACCAATCAACAAAGGAAGACTTTAGAACATTTCCTACACAAAGAAACTGTTTCGAAAGCTGAAATTGCGTGGTGTCTTGAATCTGTGGCCACACATCGCTCTTTAAGAGATACCGAAAGTGACATTGAGTTGATGAAGAAGATTTTTCCTGATAGCAGCATAGCTAGTGAAATGAAACTAGGAAAATCTAAAATTTCTTATGCTATCACGCATGGCTTAGGCCCTTTTGTCTGTTCTGAATTGCATGACATAATTAACGATTGCGAATGGTTTGTAATAGGTTTTGATGAAAGCCTCAATAAAGTAGCTCAGTCGCAACAAATGGACGTTACAGTTAGATTTTGGGACAAAACATCCAATCGAGTTACAACAAGATACTTAACATCAGTTTTTCTGAAACAAGCAAAAGCAGAAGATCTTTTAGACGGGCTGAAAAATGCAATTCAGAAGCTAGAATCGAAAAAAATTCTTCAGTTATCTATGGATGGTCCAAATGTAAATTTTAAGATGCTCAAATTATTAAAAAGCGACCTGAGACCTGAAAAAGATGACCCTCAATTATTAGAAATCGGATCCTGTGGTATCCATACAGTGCACTGCGCCTTTAAAGCTGGCATAAAAGCTACCGGGTGGTCTCTGGAGAATGTTTTTCGAGCTTTGTACAATTTCTTCAAGGACCTTCCTTCTCGTCGAGGAGATTTTACATCAAGTAATGCGTGTTCTCAATTTCCTTTGAAGTTTTGTGCCACTAGGTGGCTGGAAAATATTTCAGTTGCCCAACGATGTTTATTAATATGGCCAAAAATAAAACTTTATATTGATAAAGTAAAAGAACGTCCCAGTTATCAGCAGCCACAATGTGAAAGTTTTAATGTCATTAAAAAAGCAGCAGAAGATATTCTTTTCACGGCGAAAGTAGCATTTTTTGAGACAGTGGCTCAAGATGTTGAACCGTTTCTCAACGACTTCCAAAGCGATGAACCATTAGCTCCATTCCTTCATTCGAGGTTACATCAAATCACTTATGATGCCATGGCTCGTATAGTAAAGAAGGAAGTTTTAGATTCTGTACCTATTAAAGACATTGATGTAAAAGAGTTAAAAAATCTTGTCAATGTAAAAGACGTTGATGTTGGATACAGCACTCGAAGTGAAATAAAGAAAAGTGAAGGTTTCTCCAAAAAAGACATTTTGTATTTCAACCAAGATGCTATAAAATGTTTTCAAGCATTCATACAAAAGTTGTTTGAACGTTCTCCGTTGAAATATCCGCTTACTCGTGCTATAACATGTCTGGATCCTGCGATAATCGTTTCGAAAAATGGCAGCAAGCAT
The DNA here is from genome assembly GCA_022817745.1 of Scelioninae gen. 1 sp. ZL-2020. NCBI lineage: Eukaryota > Metazoa > Arthropoda > Insecta > Hymenoptera > Scelionidae > Scelioninae gen. 1 sp. ZL-2020. The sequence continues at coordinate 856 of JABFOU010000251.1, read as the reverse complement.
CTTTTAAAAAAATGCCTCGGAAGCTTTGTTAATCTAAATGTGATTTTACCAAGAAAAGCTGAGTTAGTTGAGCGAGAATATTCAAAGCTCATTGCGTCAGAGCAAATAAAGAAAAATATGTCAGAGTACTCTCGAAGTGAAATGCGACTGGACCAGTTTTGGGTAGAACTCCTCGATACTGAAAATTTTGGAAATTTGAGCAACTTTGTCAAAATGATTCTTATTATGTCTCACGGAAACGCATCTGTAGAAAGAGGCTTCTCTATAAACAAAGAATGTCTCATTGAGAATCAAAAAGAAAGATCGCTAATTGCACAACGTCATGTTTACGATTTAATTTCTCAAGTTGGTGGCGTACTAAATGTTGAAATTACAAAGAAAATGGTGCAGGCGTATCGAAATTCTCACTCAAGATATAAGGAAGTATTAGAAAAGCAGAAAAAAGAAATAGAACAGCAACAGAACGAAAGTCAAAAAAAGAAACAGCTTGAAAGAGAAGTTCAAGAGTTGCAGAAAGAAAAAGTAGCTTTGGATGAGCAACGACACTTCGTTGCTCAAGAAATCGAAAATAAAAAGAAGCAATTAAAAAAATAGTTAAAATATTAACTAAATGTATTTTTTAAATAAATGGTTTTTCAAAACATTTTGTACTTGATTTTTTTTTTAATGTACTTGAAATGTACTGGAAATGTACTGGAATTTTTATATGTCGAAACACTGGACACCCTGGAACAACAATGACAATTCTAGTAGCTCCTTATAATCTTCTCGATCATAATTGAACGTCAAGTTTTTTTGAATGATTAATTCAATTGCTTCAAGATCGTTTTGCAATGCGGCTTTTACTGATGAGTCG